>CAEFZX010014080.1:0-14220 GCA_903066825.1 Alfaro cultratus | reverse complement strand
TGCTTTCTCATGTGGACAAGTTCAAGGAGAAATTAGTTCATGGTCAGTAATTTAACATCTTGTTGCAATGGAAACTGCAACGCATTTCTGATATTAAATGGTATTTGACCCAATATCAAATGTTTGCTAACAAATTAGTTTGGTGGCACCAAAGAATGCTTTCTTTCAAGACTGATGCATAAAAACCCAATTCTTCTCACTGATGGTAATTTAATGTTTATTTTTGCAAAAATAGATGCTGGTATTAATTCTTGAAATTCTGCTGCATCAGCAGAGTATATAGATCAGTTTGTTATTGAGCTTTTTCAGCTAATCTGTGGTAACGTTTACTGACCTGGCCAACATTATACAGAGCGTTCCACCGAGGATTATTGGATTGGATCATTTGGGTCTTGCCGTATCTGTTATTGAAGTGCAACTTGGCATAGCTGTGAACAAAAGAGGAACTATGTAAAAGATGTGCTCATCAGGTTCTGTAAGGTCGTTTTTTACCTTTGCATTAACTCACCCGTCAGTTGGTCCAACTGGATCTCCGTATAGATCCCAGCCTCGAACAATGGTCACTGATAGAGTTCCCCTTGAGGCGTTCACAGGGCAGCAGTTAGAGGACAAATTAGGAGTGGTGGCCTCACAGTGTGGTTCTTCGGGTGATTTCTTCACAGCAGTGTCCTTCAAATACTGCTCAATAGCAGCTTTCATCCCTGCCTTTTGAAGCTTGCTTGGCATGAGCTGATAGAGAGGTCGAAGGGAGTACGAAACAACATCTGGATGATCTTTCAGGCTCTTTAGCCAGTTCATGTAGGCTTTGGAATTATCTTTGGAAATTGGTAACGCCCCCAACCAACCATTTCCTCCTGACACATCTGTAATGTGTTGTTGGAGACCAGAGCTGTAACCAGTGGCGGAGTCCTGGTTGTTTAGGACACTAATGCAAGACTCCTGGACACTAGAGATTTTCAATTTCCCTATGCCAACAGCAACACCCATAGATAAACAGGAGTGGATCTGGGTGAAAGAACAGAAAATACATTATTTAAAAACCTGCATGACACCAGACATTTACATAAAGAGCCAGACACAAGCAGAGAAGCATTTGTTCATGTAGAAATCCTTGGAAATTAAAATGGACAAAACAAATCACACTTAATACTTAAAGTAGGTTGTTGGAAGCGATGAACTTCATATTTTTGCACCTTCATGTATTTGGTAGTAATATAAGCAGGGGTGAAAGTAGTTTTAAATTTTTGCCAGTACTATGACAATAATTTTAATGAGCTAATATGTGCAAATAAGTATAATAACTGTAGTTTTACTTGAGAGCCTACATTATTTTTTTGTACTCTTTCCACTGCTGCTAGCTTGTAGAAACATTGATAAACAATTTTACTTTATAGCTTGTGCAGTAACTTTTTCATCACTCTTTTCTTTTGAACATATAAGCTATTGTTTTGTGCACTTTTATCAGGTTTTGATTTTGCTTGAATTGAAAGTTCACTGTCTGCTGTGTTTTCCTGGTTTGTATTCCTATTTTATTTGAAAATGATAATCGATTTATTGTTCTTCCTGTACCACTGCAAGCGGCATTTTTTGTCTCTGTGAACCACTTGTGTAAAATGTTCCAGTCTATAAATCAAACGCACCAATCCAATCAATAAGCACCTTCTTTTATAAGTCAGCAAGCAGTTGTTTTCGAGGTGTGCTGTGCTGTTTTAACTGGGCAGAATAACATGAAACACAACTATACTGAACTATAAACACGCCCCAGGTCAATAATTGTTGCCATGTGGAGTTAACAACTGTAAATGAGCTTTTGCTGACATTGTATTTATTGTCCAGAATCCTTTACTGGTATGCAGTACCAGACCGTATCGCCTTACTTTCACCCCTGGGTGTTAGAATCATGGAAGTATCACATAAGGTTGTGTAAAATCTGTTTTGTGAATTTTGTTACCTCATTTGAGGTAAACCCATTCAGAGAGGCCAAGCAGCTTCTTGAAGATATCACTCGTCTCAGTCGCCCTCCAAGATTAACCTAAAACATGTTTAAAGTTCTTCAAAATGCTTCCCTGCAGATTAATGTCTACAACTAATTCACAATATGTGTGTGTGAAAGTTCTTACTATTCTGAAGTAGTGTGTGCCATAGGTCTGTATGAGCTTTATATACTCATTCTTAGTGGAGGAGTCGTAGTGACTTGGCAGGATGTCTAACTGCTTTTTGAACTCCACGCTTAAGGCAGGTGTGTTTGATAATATAAAACTAGACACCAAGACAAAATTAGACAATTATTTCAATAACCATCACCTGTCAGAACTCAATGAAAAAAGTCAAATTTCCATCGTACTCATAATGGTTGCAGGTGACACTGTGTATGCTGAAAGTGTAGCGGTCCTCTTTGCGCCTTTGTGAAACAAACTTGTAGGCATTGGAGCCGGTTCCTCCAACGTCAAAGTTGTCAAACAAATACTTTTCAATTTCCAAGCCAAACTGAAGAAAGACAGACAACACTTGTGGTTTATAAGGTGTTAAGCAAGAATCCATACTTTTCTTCCACTATACTAGTCACTTAGGTCAGTTCTAAGTAAAAAAACAAAACAAAATACTGTTTCTTGGAAGAGCACGTATTAACTTAAATGAAATGGTGAAAGAAAATCAGCCAGCAAGGTTTCTATCAGAGTTGTGTTATCAAAACTCAGGGCTGCATTGAAAATATTCTGAAATGTTCAGCTTTGAGGTGTTTCTTACCGTCCAATCATTGATGTCTTGGGATCTGTAAGCCTCAATCAGAGAGCTGTTGGCACATTTTAAAGGAAATGATCATTATTAAACCTGTTTACCTCCACCCGCCAGAGGCCATTGCACAATTGTTTTACATTCCCAAATGTCAATGGTCACAATAATAGTATACTAACTCCCACATGCTTATGGTTTATTTCATTTGAAAGCTCTTTTCTTCTAGTTTCTGGAGATATGTGCATGAACTCTGTAGGTGGTTCACAACTTGAGTTATGAGTCTTCAAACATGTTCAAAAATTCAGATTTTTTTCCTCGAAAAAAAACAAAAACAAATTTGACAGCCTGTATCTTTGGCATACAATATGTTAGAGCTTTCAAACTCTCTACACTTGTTCGTCATGTTCTAGGCAATAACTGTGTGCACTTTCAAACCTCTAGTCAAAAGTATAGTGAAACTGTGAGCATTTGTATAAATAATATGTCAAGTAGGCACAAAATTTTCCATTTGGCACCAACTGTGCCAAATTGGATCATTTATATTTTAAGCCTAATTTGAAGATAAAAAAACACATTTTCACAATGTGATCACAAATTTCTATCTATTCAAACACTTTTTGCTAAAACAAACGAGATATGACGGCAAGAGTCCTCTCGAGGCGTGCGTGCGTTTCGTGCGTGCGTTATTCTGACTAAGTTCCAGTGTTACGCACTGTGTCTCTGGGCAGATTTCTTCCCAACCCCCGACATCCTGTATGTCGATGGAAACGTCACCTCATTGGCTAACCGAAAAAAACAAGTTAGCCAATGATCGGTCATTCTGGAGTGTGTACGGAAGCGAAAAGGTGAGTGTGACGTCGACAGAAGTTGGGAGCGTTGGATTTACTCTACGGCGTCTGCCACACGATATCGGAGCCGCACACAGGCTCTGATGGTGGTGTTTGAAAGGGGAGGTCCTGGTGAATAAAACGAACTGAATTAGTTCGTTCAAAATGGCTCCATCCATGTGTGTGGCGGAAGAGAGTACGTTTATACTCCGGACTATTCCTCGTGGTAGTCAGAAAAAAAAGCGTACTGCTTAAAGTTAAAAGAAAAACAACTGGATAATATTTTCCTGCAAGCTGTCACGGACATTTTGAACTCACACACGAGTGGATTTGATGATATTTGGGCTTCAAGCAAGACTACTAAAGGTACGAAGCAAAAATATATGTTTTTAATTTTATCCCAAATTATTACTTGTGAGCGTCTGTGGTGGATAGAGAAGTTAAAATGGAGTTGATAGTCGTTTTCTGTGAGATGTCCTGATTCTAAAGAGGTATGGCATGGGTATGTTGGCATTGTTTTGGCTGAGCTATATGCGCTAATACAAAATATATATGAAAATCGCCCGGGCTCGGGCGGGTGGACATCTATACAGTTCATTTTTCATATTTTTAAATAGGTAGTTAAGCTTAGTGAAAGTGTGGATTTAACTGTTGTTGTTTTAATACCTAAGACTTTTAGGCAGGTATTCATAAAGTACAGATATATTCAATAAATTAGAAAATGCTTCCATATGTGGCTCAGTTTTAAAAGTACTTTTTAAAATAACCACTAAGCAGGTATTAAACACACTTTTCATTCTTATGTATTAGAAAATATTTTTATTGGTTTGCTATGTTATTCCAATTTTTAATGTTAGGTTTGCATTACTTGTATGTTAAATAATCAAAATTAACAGAAATAAAGGCTTTGAAAATTCATATGTGTGTAATTATTCTATATAATGTGTTTCACTTAATTATAAAAATTCCGAAACAAACAGATTTTTCAATAATATTCTAATTTAGTGAATGGGACTGTATTTGTCTGTATTCTTCACTTGGAAATTTTAATAAAAATTTCTATTTGTTAATTTTCCTGATTAAACATGCCGCTAAGCATTCTGGAAAATAGTTCCCACTCCTGTGTCTTTCTTGTTCCAGTGTTTTTAGTGCTAACCAATAAACTCTAGTTTATTCACCTCTTTTAGGTATGACAAAATTAATAAAATGCTAACATAGCTTACTATTGTAATTTTGTCTTTCACAAACTCACACATTTAAGATAAAAATCTAAAACAAAATTTGTTAAACATAAAGACTAGAAGATAGTAGACACAACTAAATGTGGCCCAAATGTTTTACAGTGTATAAGGCTGCCCCTGCTCTGCAGAACCTGGTCAGTGAGCTACAGGCAAAGAGAAGTAAATACACAACCTCAGACACCCTCCATCATTTTGACATCTCTCAGTTGACAGACTAGATATGCTTAGTGATTTGTCTCAAGTTTGGGATTTTTAGCAGAGTTAATCTCCTAACTTAGGAAAGTTATCAACTTAATTCTGCTTAGTTAAGTTGTAACACAACTTTTAAAGGTGATTTTTATTTTATTTTTTATAAAATAACCTTATTTTAGGTGATCTTTGAAGTCAAATGGTTGCACTTGAATATATTAATAAGTATCTGAATATCCGCATAAATGCACACCACATATTTTATATGTTGCTTCCACTTCAGAAATATCCACTATGTGTTGGTGTACCACATAAATGTCCAATAAACATAGATGGTTGATTGGAACATGTATTTGTAATATATATAAAACCAAAAAAATCACATATTTGTTAGTTTAAGTATGTGATTCAACTTTTACAGTGTTCACAGTATAGTTTAAATACTCTACCTAACAGTGGTGTGATGACTGCTGATGATGTCAGCATTGCATTGACTGCTGGCACTCCAGTCCACAACAGAATATGGAAGCTTAAAATGGAGAAAAGCCGCATTACTGTCAATCCCTCAAGTCCGATGTGCAGCTGTTTATTTATGCATCTTAAATTACTTTTTGGTAGGTATTGTTTTGAAAAGGGTTGGGGCAGAGAGTGCAGGTTTTGGTGGGGCTCAGGTAAGTCTTCACATCAATCACAGGAGATCCTTTTCTCTGCAGTGTGACTATATCAAAACCTTCCCCCACCAGATTGTGGCCTGGTACAAATGGAGCAGCATCACAATCACTTTGGGTCCCGATCCAACAGGACGGAACAGAGGAGTGAACAAGGAGGACGATTAGGAGAAGAAGAGTTGAAGTTGAACAGGGCAGCATAGCTGTAATCAGAATCAAAAAGATAGAGAGAAAAGAAATTAAATGGTTTTTTACATAGTGCATGATATTTTCCTTATTTATATGACTTATTTATACAACATCATATAAGAATGTCAGTTAACACTTTATTTGAAGAGGTGTGTATAAGACTGACATGACACTGTCATAAACATAACATATGTCCAGTGGGCTTTATAAGGGTTATGCTAACATGCAAAAATAACTGAACAGAGATACATATGTAAAAATGTATATAAAGGTTCAAACATGTATGAATTAAATGCTTCAATACATATTTAAATGTATTTAATACATGGGTAAATACCTGTTTACAGTGCCATTCATTTTAACAGTATAGCACTATTACTGTTTGAATTTGGAGGGTCTGGCTGACAGATAAAATAAAGTCAGGATCTGCTGCTAACACAGGACAATAACCAGTAATTAATAGAAGTCAGACTTAATGGTTAAATATTGATTAAGCATATAGTGATTATTACTTGCCCATGCATTAAATACAGTTGANAGTCAGGATCTGCTGCTAACACAGGACAATAACCAGTAATTATTAGAAGTCAGACTTAATGGTTAAATATTGATTAATCATATAGTGGTTATTACTTGCCCATCCATTAAATATAGTTGAATATTTATTGAAACAATTACACACGTAATTCATACATGCATTTGAACTTTTATGTACATTTTTATATATGCATTTATGTTCAGTTATTTTTTATTTTTGCATATGTTAACGTATCCAAATTCACATTTTTGAGTTAGAGCGTATTTGTTCATGGGAGCAGCAGTTAGTGATGGTGAAACATTAGTAAACAGTTCTAGATAACACAAAAAGTTTCAGCCAGTAGATATTTGTGAAAAAAACAATAAAGTTCATTTATTAATCTGATTTTATTCCCATTTTATTATTCTATATATTTATTTTTATCTTATCAGTAGTTAGATTACCTACCAGTAGTTAAGGAAAGAAGTTGTTCATAGAATAATTCAGCTGTAAAGTTGGGCTATTTAGTTAATAAATTCTGAGACTCAATTAGAAATAATCATATCACTGATCATTTCTTGATGTGTGAAGAGTTTTTTCATTATATCATTAGAGACTGAGCTTGGCTTTATTAATTAATAATAAATTAGGGATTACAATTTGTAATAATTACATAAGCGAAACGTCGAAGCGAGTTCTGATTCCCAACAATTTTGATGTTCCCTTGTGAGGTTGATACAACAATTTTGGTTTCCAGAATTCTGATTCCCAGCAATAAGCAAACCACAAATTCAGCTTTGGAGATCCACAGATCTTTGATTTCAAGAAACAGCCACACAGATCCACCAGATTAGTATCAGTGAAATTATAAATTCTAGGGGTGCACCGATTTATCGCCCATCCAATTTATCTGTGTCAATTTCCCTAACTTTAGGAAATCAGTGATCAGGTGATTTTTACATGTGAAGCCGATCTTATCTACCGATTTTATCTACCTCTGCAAAGGTATTTAAAGCGACTGCTATCTTCTGCTCTGCTGTGAGAGAAGTTTGACTAGCAGACCAGCCCAGAGATCATGTCTAAATGTTTGTAGTTAACAATAGTCACCCTATTGTTGGTAACTCGTAAACTTTCTTCCTATATTCAGCAAGATCTCAGACAAAAATATGTATATCGGCCAAAATCGAAATCGGCAGGTCAGAATTTTTAATAGATTTGTAATCGGAGATCAGCCAGAAACCTGCAATCGGTGCATCTCTAATAAATTCATGAGAAAAATATCTTCTATAAACATTTTTTATAACTCAATAAACACTCAATATTCTTAATTGCTGCAGTATATTCTAAACAAAGATACTCTTTGTATATTAAAAAATCTTACCTGTTCCAAAGCAGACTGAAAAGAAGTTGAAACAAGCAATGTCTTTGCATTGAACTGAGAACTGTGGTTTATAAAGCAGCAGCTCTGGAGAGACAAGGATTCATACAGAACATTGTGTAAAGGTCAATTGGATGTAGTAACTTTGTTTCTTGTAACTGCTGCTAAAGTTTGAGATTTTTATTTTTGCAGTGTTCTGTATAAAGTATCTACAATAACAGAACAAACAGTTCTACCAGAACTGTTTGTTCTGTTAGAATAAATAGTTTTACAGGAACTGCAATGAAGGAATATTTTTAACATCAGGTCAGAAAAAAAGCAACTCTAAATTTAGATTTTTTCAATATGGGATCAAGGTAACAGCCATTGAAATTTATTTAAGCATTTTTTAATTCTGTGATTGTGTTGAACTCATAAAACAGACAGTAGTTTTGGCAACTAGATTTGTGACACTCTGTGTATTTTTCTTGGAATTGTTCTCTCTGGAAAAGCTGGGCATTGGTGCACAGAAAAACCGTTACATAGTTTCTACTTCTAGTTATAACTTTACAACTAATGCTACCAGGGGCGCAACTACAGATTTTTGAGGTGGATGCGAACATCTCACCAGCGCCCCCCTCCCCCCCACATAAACCGCCTATAAGCTGAAGGGCTGAGGCTTTTTGTTAGCATGTTTTCTATCATTCTTATAGCTTGACAGGAAGCCTTATCCAAACTGGCAACCCACATTAATAAAATGGTGAAATAATATTGACCACAAAACACTGTATTATAAAAGACTTCAATGTTTTTACTACACAATCCTAACAAACGTTTTTAATGTTCCCTTTACAATATTTATTTATTTACTATTAATCTATGTTCATGATTTGTTCTTTAAATTGCCATTTATATTATTTTTCGGTCTCAGGAAATGATTGAGGGATGAAGAGACTGATGTTTGGTTCTTTAGATTCTGCGGTTCCTCTCCTCCTGACCCATTCTGTCTGATATCTAACAACCCACTGTGAACCACTGAACATCGCCGACACATTATTTAATACCCCTATTAAACGTCACTATAATTGTTTAGCCTGTGTCCTCCCACTACTGTCTGTATTTTTGCCAGAGGTTTTAAGGACGGTTTAGCATGTGGTGGACATTTTAAAAAGACGCGGGTTGATAGCAGCTCACTGCGGCTGCGCAGTGTCCGTCTAAGGAACCGTGACAACAGCGTCAGTTCGTGGGGGAGGGTCCTATTTAGGTCCCGCAACGACAATTTAGCTGACCTTAATATGTCCCGTGTTTTGTTTTAGTCATTATTATTACACTTATTGTTGAGATGTGTGATAGTTTGTCTATCAGACATTTATAGCAATACAGAATAAATCGCGTCCCGTTTTGGTTCAGTACGGGGTGGACACAACAACAATCACCTGTTATTTTAGCCTAGCTTAAGCTAACCTGGATATTTAGCCTAGCTTAAGCTAACCTGAATATTTACAACTCTCTTGTTGATGCATTACTTACCTTCTGTCTTTCAACCACTTTGAAAAGCTTTTTTTCGTCTCTCCAACATCTTTATCCCTCTTCCGTTTTCTGTTTTGTGCCCCGGAGTTTTTTTCTGCGCCCATCTTTAGNAAAACGCGCCTCAGCGCTTCTCGAAAGGCCCAAGTTACCTGTATGGGAGGGAGAGCGGCTGGCAGGAGGGGAGGGGCGTCTAATCAGTGCTGTTCCTCTGTTATTGATCATTTCATACACAAACAGCTGTTAAGTACATAAAATGCTGACTAGAAAAAAAATTCCCACATCGCTTTTGTGCCCCCTCTAGTGCAGCACCCCTATGCGTTGCATACGCTGCATAGCGGCCTTTTGCGCCACTGAATGCTACTTCCGGTACAAAAACAATCACATAACACAGCTCTAATTCTGTAAAACATTTACGCTTGAACAAATATAACTAGGCATAATGTTTTAAACAATAAAATTAATAAGACAAAAGAAATGTATTAAATAAATGAATAAAAGAGGATTTTAGCCATAACTTCCAAAAAAAGGTAATATTTAAATGAAACACTTTTACGGTTCAACACCTTCTGCCAGAATAAAGTTGTCTAACAAAATTTTAAGTTTTCTGGCAATGCAGAACAACAACATCCACAAGAACTAGGATTAAAGGTAAGTTAACAAGCAAGAATTTTAACAAATATTAGAATATTGCAATGTTTGTTTGTGTCATTGTCAGGTATTTTTTAAACCTGTATCGAAGAACCAAAGAAACAGCAATTAGTTTTTACTCAAGTCTTCTGCAGAAGGAGAAGACACGGTCTGCCAGCCTGGCAGAGACCAGCCCGGCCGAAGCCAGCCTGACCTCCGTCAGCCGCTCAGTTCCCCGTGCGTTCTGCCTCTCCACATTAGAGCCTGTCTTTAACAAACAAGAGAAAAGAGAATGGAATGTGGAAAGAGGCCTATTCTAAACAAGAAAGGGGAGAACAGACAGTTTTACGACTAGGGAGTCTACACGGGAGCATAGAATCTAAAACAGAGAATTTGCTTCTTTGCGGAAAATTGTTCTAACTCTCTCACATAATGGGTCCCACTGTGCTTTAAAAGCATCAGATAATTCGGGGTTATCACCTTGAGTGCATGGAATTGGAACCAAAATAATGTTATTTTCTATTGCTTTCCCTAATGAAGACATATATTGTTCCTCCCCTTTGGAATCCACAACAAGTGAAGAATTACAACAACTCTTGTTTCCCATTATTTAGTGCTCTGCGATTTTAGCTTAATACAGGTATTTTGTGCTTTTCCTTCAAAAAGAGTGCTCTAAGTGAGCGCTTAGTGTCCCCTGAAGAACAGTCTTCTAGATCAAACTAATTTTGACCCGGTTCTTCACTTTGGATTCTAATTCCGAGGACAGAAAATTTTACTCTTATTGAACTAAGCACCATTCACACACACACAAATTCAAAACATCCTGCCGGCTCGAGGTTTGTCCTTATGTGGACCTCATCCACAAAAGGAAAGGGACTATACCCGAACTTCCCTTGGATAGTTATTTTCTTTCCTATCCACAAAAGGAAGGGGACTATACCCGCACTTGCCTTGGATAGAAAAAAGAGTAAAAACACCTACTTGTTTCTGTCGGTTCGTCTTATCCGGTCGAATCTCGTCAATCCGCTGCTGGCAGATGAAGTTGGACATAGGCGCCGGCCCAACGAAGAATTTTGCATCCTGGGGCTTTGTTTTCGCCGACCGTGCACGGGTTTCAGCGCGTCGTTCTTCCGTCTGTCAGCGAACGGGTATGATTTGAGATCCGGGTCACGGCACCAAGATGTCAGGTATTTTTTTAAACCTGTATAAGAAGAACCAAAGAAACAGCAATTAGGTTTTACTCAAGTCTTCTGCAGAAGGATAAGACACGGTCTGCCAGCCTGGCAGAGTCCAGCCCGGCCGAAGCCAGCCTGACCTCCATCAGCCGCTCAGTTCCCAGTGTGTTCTGCCTCTCCACAGCAGAGCCTGTCTTTAACAAACAAGAGAAAAGAGAATGGAATGTGGAAAGAGGCCTATTCTAAACAAGAAAAGGGAGAACAGAAACTATCATTCTACACACAGACAATTTTACGACTAGGGAGTCTCTACATGGGGAGCATAGAATCTAAAACAGAGATAGTTCTATACCTAAGGATTACCTCAGAAAACAATCTGCAAAGAACATGTTTGAGGTTGTAGAAAGGTTAGCTATGTCTCACACACATGGTAACAATTAAACTTAGTAAAACTACTAATGTAATAATGATAACAGAATTTTTCTAACAGTCATCTTCATTAACTGATGTAATCTTGCTTCTTATCTTCCATACTGCATGTGTGTCATACAGAACTGACCATACAGTCCATTAGTATTAAAGGGGTAAAAGTCTATAG
Organism: Alfaro cultratus; assembly: GCA_903066825.1. Lineage (NCBI taxonomy): Eukaryota > Metazoa > Chordata > Actinopteri > Cyprinodontiformes > Poeciliidae > Alfaro > Alfaro cultratus. Next base: position 2,569 of record CAEFZX010014080.1, on the reverse strand, counting down.
AAGTATTGGTGGGCCCCACAAAATCTTCACCAAAGAGACAAGGTAATTACCCAAAGCACCCAGATTTGTCACACATTTCAATAACACTCCATAAAATTTCTTACTTGAACAACTTGTTTGAACTAACTTTTATTCTCATATAACTCATATAATCTTTGTGGTGTTCCTGTATAAATAAATGTATAAACATATATCTGTTCTCACCAATGACAGGATAAAAGTACACAAATCTCAATGGATTATTATTCTTATTAGATTAGACTGTAATATTAAGTAGCCTGTTAAACTAACGAAAAGAGCGGCTCTACTCTGAGTCCCTCCCGGATGACCGAGCTTCTCACCCGATCTCTAAGGGAGAGCCCAGACGCCCTACGGAGAAAATCCATTTCTTTAATTTTTTATTTGTGGTTTAGAGATGATTGTGTTCTTTTAAGAACCACAACTCTGTTTAAAGCTGAATCTGATTTCTAAACTACTTCTGTGCTCTCTTCTGAAAGGGGCTGGATCAGCTCTAACATGCAGCTCAGTTATGGCCCCTTTCAGTGCTGGAAACTCCACCTTACAAGAGTGTAGCTTGTACTTTTTCTCTGCAACTGTCAATGTTCTGGACCCATATGCTATAACTGTTAGTGCTGCCTCTTGTTGTTGGTAGAGAACTGCTCCTAGAACCTCCTCTAATGCGTCAACATGTTGTACAAATGGGTTCTTCAGGTCTGGGTAAGCCATGACAGGTGGGTTTGTTAGCATATCCACAATCCTTTTCAGGGTGTTTTCATGGATCTCTATCCACTGGATTGGATGGGAAGGTGTTGAAGTGGAGAAATTAGTACATATATCTTTATTTGCAGACATATGTCTGCAAACTCTCCTTGCGCCACAAAGTACAAGGACAGTTCAAAGTAGGTGTCTATGTATGCATCAAGTTGTTTTTTTACTTTCTATTACTGACAAGTTTTCCCCCCATATACTTTTCCAATATATATGTGTGTGTGTCAAGACATGATGTGGTTTTTTAAAAAATGTTTTATTGGTTCTATTGGCCTTTATTTGACAGTTAATTGACAGGAAAGCTGGTAATGAGAGAGGGGGAAAGACATGTGGCAAAGGTCACCAGACTGGGAATCGAACCTTTGACAGCTGCATTGAGGACTGAGGCCTCCATACATGGGTTGCTAAACCCCTGCGCCACCACAGAACACCTCAGATTGTGATTTTGACTGAAATGTATAAGAATGTTATGCAGCTGTGCTGCACGGCTCTCTCTCTTCAGTGTCAGAGCCTTCAAACGCCTTAACTTTACCCCACATTGTCTTTGTTGTTGCAGGACCTGCCTTACATTTTGGATGTGTTGTTCAAAGGTGAAACTAAACACTAATACATCATCCAGGTAAGGTAAACAAACTTCATTTCTGAGTTACCCCAGGCATCCTTCCATGTACTGCTGAAAACAGCTGAGGGGTTTGTCAGCCCAAATGGGATTCTAACCGATTCCTACAGTCCCCAAGGTGTTATAAAGGCTGTACATGGTCTGCTTTTCTCACTCATGATATTTGGTGGTAGGCCTTCCCTTTGTCCAACACTGTGAACCAGGAATTGCCCCTGAGGTTTTCTAGGATCTCCTGTATCTTAGGGATTAGATGATGGTCTGAAATTGTTTTTAAGTTCAAAAGTCTGTAGTCTATGCACAGACAAAGACTTCCACCTTTCTTCCTCACACACACCACAGGAGCCGATTCAGATTCCTTGCCAAGATAAGGGTAGGATTGCAGTGGCAGTTGAAAATTTAACTGACCATGATGATAGACCTGAGTCACCTGTCAGACTGTCAACAATCACAAGCAAAACATATGCTCAAAGAAGAGTGTGATGTGTTTGCAAAAGATGATTGGGAGACAGGAATGATCAAAGATTCAGAGATGGACATTCTGTCATGAGATGGTGTGGTAGACGGTGCGGGAAACACAGCAGATCCAATGTTTAAGTAAAATGATAAGTTTAATGGTGAACATGATCCACAAAAACAACACAGTTCAACACTCTTGGCAGCACGGCTGAGCGGAGGCCAGGGCTCAATGCCGGTAGCGATCAGGGTACACAAATGGACATGACAGGGAGCCGACTTACGACAGAGACTGGACGTACTTCAGACGAGGACTCGACGAGGAACAAAAAACTGAGGTGGGGTTAAATACACAAGAGGTAATCAGGGAACGAGACACACCTGGAAAACAATCAAGGGGAAGACAGGACATCGAGGAGACTCAGCGACACCGAAAACTCAAAACAAACACACAGAAAAACACAGATCATAGCACATTCAGCTTAAACATACAGTGCTATTCCTCGACAACTCTACCAGGAAGTAAAACCACACATACAGGATGTACTTAACCGAGGTTGGATCCAGTGGCAGCTATATACATACATATATATATATATATATATATATATATATAAACAGTACAGACCAAAAGTTTTTACACACCTCCTCATTCAATGAGTTTCCTTTATTTTCATGACTATTGACATTGTAGATTCACACTGAAGGCATCAAAACTATGAATTAACA
>CAEFZX010014079.1:0-108768 GCA_903066825.1 Alfaro cultratus | reverse complement strand
TTAATTATTTTTTTTTATTTTAAAAATCAAAAAAAAAAAAAAAAAATTTAAATTTTTTTAATTTAAAACCCTCACACAAAGTGGTAATTTTGTCCAAAAAAAAAAAAAAAAAAAAAAAAAAAAGCTACTGACTGTCAGCCTCTAAAGCAGTGGCATAAATCTTAAGATCAGCCCGTATTGATAGAACCTTGACTACCGATTTGGTAACATGTGTGCATATCCATTTCCCTGACAGAGACTGATCACACATAACTGTAGAGGTAATAGAATTGTCTTTAAGAGGCCGGACATCATTTATTACAAGCAGAAGGTATTGTTACACAGCACTCTGTTCCATTAGTCTAAATATCGTTCCTCCTTTTGTCAATTACGCTCTTTTCTTTCATGACTTCTGGCAGTGATGCAGAGGAGGTCAAATATCTCGCCACAGCTGATTAAAGGGGTAAAATTGCTCTGAGAGCAAAGAAACACCAAACAGGCCGTTATTCTATAACAGACGATATACAGCAGAGTAAATAAGCAGTGAACTTGTCAACATATCATAAAGTCAAATAAAGGGACATTTTTCTTTGTCATTTGGCAAAGAAGATGGGAAAAGATGTAGAGTCAAAGAAAGTAAACTGATCGCCTATGAAAAGTTTCCTCCTCACCATGATATGATACAATATGCATGTCGCAAAGAGTCAAAGCAAGAGCTATGTCAAGCCCCTCACAACCTTATTGTTTGAAAACATACTGATATCTTTGGTTACAGATATTTATACAAACTCTGGAATGTTTCAGTTCTGTTGGGGTTATAATTCAGCAATAAATAATGCAGCACTGCAGGGACCTCACAAAATTCCCCTTTTTTGTTTTAAACATTCAGAAGTCCAGAAGATCGTACAGAGAGCTTTCTCGGGATCACAAATTAACATTTTCCTGTTGAAAACTATATTACAATTTGTAATGCAGTCACTGGATCTAAATACCTGCTTACTGTGCAAGACTCTACTGCTGAAAAACAAATAAGTTGTGGTAGAATATTTGGATATGTCAACAAAATATTAGAGGACTATAGTCTGGTCAAATAAGATCAAAATGTAGCTTTTTTTTAACGCCATCGTACACCATATTTGGAGGAAAATGGGCAACTCGGGTTACCAAGTGATGTGGTAACCCAAGAGGTGCTATTCCAATAGACAATAGAATTGGAATAGATTTCCAATTCTATAGAAAGTAGAATTGGAAATCATTCGGTAAATTTGGTGTCATTCGGTAAATCATGACACTTTTAATACAAAGTTGACATTACTCAAAATGTCTTTTGCTTGTTTTATGTTATTAAAGCTAAAGTTTAATCAGTAATACTTTTATAACAAATGTATGTCAGATCATGATTTCTTGGTTAATGTCAAGTTGTCATAACAAAGACATTTTGAATAATGTCAACTTTGCATTAAAAGTGTCATGATTTACCGAATGACACTTTATGACAACAGTCATAAATATTCATGAAGACTTACTCATGTTCATGACAGGTGTTATGTCATGTTTATGACGGTGTCAAGACAGTCTTATTCACAACCCGTCAAATAAATTGTTTCCGTATGTTTATATAGACTCAAGAAATAATTGATGTAAACAAAATTCAAGGGGAATTTGTTTTCAAAACAACAATAAAACAGCAATAGTTGACCAAGGTGCTGCACAAGATATCCAATCACCAGTAGCTCAAGAGCTCCATAAAACAATAGTCCCTGGAGTATGAATATAATGTAATTCAGAGGCCTATTTTTCTTAAATAAAGTTTGATACCAAGAATGAAGATCCAAGTTTATATTTCCACTATAGCACTATAAAAAAATCCTGATCTGACTTTTAGAGAACTTCAGCAAATAATTCCAACTTGGAGCAACTGCAAGTCTTATTTTGTGGCTTTTACACATTTCTACCATACCTACCACTAACAATTCATAGTGCTGCACTTTCCAATGTAATAAAGTTTATTTTCTATTTTCTACAGACTGTGCTCTATCACTAAGAAGCCAAAAGTGAAGTGGTGTTTTGAAGATCACATTAATGTTTTTTTTTTTTTCTTTCATTCATTCCTTTTTTGAAAACTTTTTTTTTTAATTATGAATTTTTTTGCATGTTGAACACTGAACCCCTGAGATTTTCCATTTAATTTTTGGTAACACATTTGGCTAGTTGGGAAAAAACCCAACAACTTCAGTTTACAAAACACACGGCCTGGATCATTTACTCTGAAATTGCTGTGATGTAGCTATTTTTATTTTTTTTCCCCCAATACTCTCCTGAAGCCACATTAGTGGCGTTGTGGGACAGAGGAACGTAGTGGTACACCACAAACATGCAGTTGTGCAAAGGCATACACACACTGTGCCAGAGTGACGGCTCTCATGCTATCTTCTTCTTAATGAGGCTTTGTCTTACTCTGGGCTTGGAAGACAGGAGGTCATACAAGATCAGATTGAGACAAGGTCAGCCTACTCATCAAGAGCTGTGTAAGGAAGTCTGGAGCCAGTGTCAGTCCAAATCATATCTTCTAGACACAGGCAGGAAAGAAGCAGTATGCGTGTGTGTGTGTGTGTGTGGGTGTTCCCACTGAAGTGTGTGCAAACATTTGTATGGTATGTTTTATCAGAGCAACAACATGCTCAGCAACTCTTCTCTACTTATTATATTTTACCTGTACCTGTCAATCTCACCGGCTGTTTCAGTCACAAGGGAAGTCTTTAATCCTACAGCACATGATGGGTTACAAACAGGAAAAAAATGACAGACTAATCACTCACTGGTTTCAACAAATGTCTGTTGGTTCGACTCATCATCGAGCATAAAGAAACTGGATTTGGGTGTTGGGACTGTTGTGAGACTCCAGAGGTGGTGCTTACTGTAAGAGCTCCCACTTTCACTTGGACGTAAAGTGTGCATTATGTGAACCGAGTCGACGCAGCGCACACTTCTGTCTGCAGAAGATAGAGATTTTACACTTGAGCATAGAAATTGCATGCATTTTTTGTGACAAATTCCTTAAATTCTCACAATCTGAGTGAATACACGCAACTCTGATGAGGTAGTTAAGCGTTTAACCTCGTTTCATATCCACCAGGGCCGCCAGCGCACACCTGTTAACACGGCACAAACTGTCAGTTTGGCTGATCTTAGATCACATTTTAGGCTACAGACACTGATTTCCCGGTTCACCTAATATTAAGTATCATTTTTTTCTTTAATTGTGGTACAAATGTCAAAAAAAATGTTGCTCACATAAGTAATAAAATATACAGAGAAATCTCACTAATGAGACTTGCGAGAGAAAGAAAAAAGACTTGTCAACATTTCAGGTAAACGATAGCATACACTATACCATCATAAACATACTATCCAAGCTCTAAGTACAAACTCAGACCCAAACTTTATTTTTCTCAGTTTTTTGAACTCATACTTTGGCTTCTGGTTGTGTGCAAAAAAAATAAATAATATTAATCATAATAATAATAAGAAGAAGAGTCCTTTAGATACCAGAAATGCACACGAATCTCTATTCTGGGAGTAACATTTACCAAGGGCACTGAGAGGAGAGGGACTTATTTGGTGAAGTTCACAATGCTGCAGTGTGCGATCAGTCCAGTCAGTGTTCTCTGGCTTTAATAATTGTGATTTATGCTTTATTCTTCAAGAGCATGTGTGATGTCAAGTCCTTGTGACACATCGACGAGTGACATATTTTATGGGCTCCAAGTGACCTGATATCTCTATGACACACTGACATTCAGGTCCCTACTTTGTCTTTTCCAGCTGCAGCACATACAATCTAAAATCTCTAAGCGTTTGCCTGAGTTGAGAAAAAAAAAAAGGAGAAAGGAAAAAAAAAGAAGATTTCAACCATGGTTTTCTGCTACAAGGTAGATATGGAAGGTTATAACCAACACCACAAGAGAGAAACTAGGCCATCAGATGCCCCTGTTCTGAGATACAAATGCATCGGCGACACTTTTTCCCAGTGTTGATTTCGTCCTTGCTGCAGGATGCTTCGGATACGAGGCGTGTAATTCTCACAGGAGGACAGTTTTAGAAAGTTAAAACCTATGGGCCTGAAGTGGAACAATGAATCTAATGACCAAGAGGATAGAACTGGGAGAGCGAACTGGACAAATGGTGGAATATATTTGGAGCTTCTGAAGACCCACTGCGATTTGCTTGGCCCAGTACATGATGGTCACAGTTTTGAAAAGAGACAAAGACCAACAAATGCCCAAAGCACATTAGTTTGGAATAGATGTGATGTAGTGGAGTGTATTTTTGTGCATAAACAGCATGTAACATAACAAAAACCTAAGACTTTTTAGATGGTTTGCGATTAGACAGCATTGTAGAGCGTCTCTTTCTTGTGCTGCTCTGCATTTTCATTTGCATATTTACTTTAGATTTTTTTTTGATGAATTATTATTTGATACTGAGTGTCTATGAGTCTTTGATGACATAAACTAGACTAGTCAGTTGTATTTGATGTTTTTTCTTTTAGAATTTGCATCTTATTATTAGACTCTACATTTTACAATTGATTTCTATTTAAAAAAAAACTTTTATATTATTTTTGTGCTGTTTCTACTTACTTTTTGAAGCAGCAAAGCAATAATTAGACCAGTCAATCTGTCATCACGTCTTATTGAAAGTTGTATCAGCCAGGCAGTGACAATTATATTTGACCAATTTCATATTATACAATGATTGCCCCCCCCCTCCCCCTTCCCCCATGATCTATTTAAAGGGTCCAAAATTAAAGTTATTTTTGATCTCAAAATAAAGTGCCTTGCAAAAGTATTCATACTCCTCAAACTTTTTATAGTTTTAATTTTGGGTCATCAGCGTAAAGGTCACTGAATACAAAAACATGAACTTTTATTCTCATTTATTTTAAAACATTTTGAAAATCATCTTATTTATTCTACTTTAAAACGATGGAATATTTTCAAAGGGTTTTTCAAGTAACATGACAAGGAAGTACATTGGAGTTTGTAGTTGTAATTTCAAGAACTCTTGGATTTGTGCACTTTATTTCATGGGAATATATTTTTTAATTCAGAGAAATGACACTTTTATACATGTTCTAATTCAACAAAACATGCAACTGAATGAAATGACAGAGGATTATGATATTCATCCACCTGCAGAACATAAGAACGACATGCCAAAAAACATATGACACTTATGGCAGGTGAGTGGGGTAAGGCTGATGGATCTCCTCTTCGTCTCAACGACTGTTTTCTTTTGACAACATTCAAAATGAGAGAAGATTTAAACTTGTACAACTCAGTTTGCATAAACAGATTTAGGAGAACAGACGAGACAAGAGAAGGTTTTAGAATTGTGACACCCCTCTGATGCGCGCAAACACAAATCCCTCCTAGTCGTACCCCAAACACCTCAGTTTGGAGACATAACAAAACAGAGTAGCACAAAAGTGAAATCCCAAAAAAAAAAAGGGAAAGAGAAAGAGAAACTCCACTCTGAGTCCAAGGTCAGTATGAACAAAAATCAGAGATCTACCAAGAAAGTATCTATCAAAAAGGGGAGAAGACGCCCTTGTCCCGACCCCTGCAGAGTTGCTGGAAAGATGGTTTCCTGTAAAAAGTTTATCCGAGGGTATACGGAAGATTAACGACTGTGTTTTCATTGGATGCTCTCTAGTCGTCTCGCAGTACTTAGAGGTGATAAGATCAGAATATTTATCGAGCCTCCTCTCCAGGTCATTTGCTATGTTAATTTTACGAGCTTGATGCTGCGTTTGTTTTGTGGTCATGTGTTATTTCTCCTGAACCCTGGATCTGGGGAGGGGGGGTTGTATACTTAGCATGCAGTGTCTTCAAATTAAAACCCATCCATAATTATTTATGCAGAAAGGAAAAGGGGTGTGGGGGTGCATTGTGGAACAACTAATTCTACTTCCTCACTGAGAAAATTAAAATGTATTATTTTACAATCAGATCCCCCTCTTGTTTTTTTTCCATGCCTCGCTCCGTTTCTGTGGATAAATGTATTGTCTTGAGACAAAAATCATGCACCTATTGATTTCAGAGGGCAAAGAGCATTTTCGGGTTGTTTGGATGTTGAGACAAAAATCTGCATTCAGACTGGATTAACATGGGCTAATGATGAGATTAACAATGCACCCTTTGTGATTATCATTGTAGTTCTCTGTGTAGAAAAAAAAAATAAAATCACCCCCAAACATTTTCCGAATGACTTAAAAGCTCTTTGCTTCAAGCACATAAAAAATTTAAAACATTATTTGATATTTTTATAATACGGACAAAGCTGCAAATTCCCCCCCACACTTTTTCTGTCACTGTCAAGTTCATTAAGTGATTGAACTGAATGCATTGAGGACCATCAAGTTTTGGGGTGGGGTTGGGTTGCGGGGGGCTCCTGTGATCACAAATCAGATTGGAGAGGGTTAGGACACCACCACGGGTCTCAGCAACATAAGCCAAATCGTTGCAACTATGACCTCATCCCGGCCCGCGAAATATCCATAAAAAGCAAACATTTAGCCAAAGATAAGACATGAACTCCGGCATATGTGGACATCTATTACAATGATGAAGCTGTCTGAGCGAGGGAGAATCCCCCTCACCGTGACATCTGTGGGTTATTCATGTGAAATTACATAAATCTTTCAAACTGTTTTAAATCACTTTCAACTCCCCCCTCCTCCTTTCTTCAATCTCTTTCATTCTATCCGCAAGCACTCACCATTAATGCCTACATCAGGCCACGGGAGCCAATTGTTAAAGAGAGGTTCTAAGTGCACGGCCCGATCGATATTGATAATGTTGAAAATGTGGTAGGAAAACGAGCGAGAGCGGCGGAGAAATATAAAAAGGGAAAAGCATAAATCTGAACGCGGTGAATAGGGGAGAGCAGCTGTGGTGGCCTCTGAATTGTCCCCCTTCACCTCTTTGGAAACATCATCAGCACTAATCAGAGCCTCGGCTAAAGAAAACGCTCGTCCTTGATTTACATCTATCGCCCTCCGTTGCGTAGCCGATGGAGAGGGGATAGGGGAGAGGGGTTGGTGACAAAAGAAGGAGAAGCGGGAAAATGAAAAGAGTCGAGCTGGCGAGCAATAATGCGCCCAGACGCAAAAGCAAAAAGCGCCGTTCCTTCAAGGTCAGCCTCAGGTGAAGCAAAAGGTTGAGCACAGGTCATATGGCTTTGGGTGGGGGGGGGACTGCTTCAGACGTTAAAGGGTGATGGCGATGGAGCAGGAAGAGGAGGGGCGGTTGTGTGTGTGTGTGTGTGTGTGGGGGGGGGGGGCGTCCCTGCTCTCACATCAATCTGCTGGGCATGGACCACAGCAATAAAGGAGATGGAGAGACTTAGGCAGGACAGAAAAGGGTGAGAAAAAAAGAAAATGTACAGGCAGATTGTGAAACAGCTCGCCTTTCAACTACTAACTGCTTTTCATGTAAATGTCTGGGACTGACACTTCTTACACCCCCTTACCCCAGGCCTCCCCCCTCACACACACACACATGCTCTCCATCTCTCTCTCTCTCTCCCTCTCTTCATCTCTTTTACTTCGGTACACTCTCTGTCAGCAGAAGAATAAAAGAGACGGGAAGGCGAGGGGGGAATAAGGGGGCAGGAGAAAAGGGGGAGCCAAGAAGGGAGGGAGAAAAAAGACAGAGGGAGAGAAAAAAGTGGAGAAACCGGAGAAATCAGACTCTCGCCGGGGTTGGCGAAAGGTCAGCCCTGACAGGCTCGGAGGTTAAACTGCCGAGTTAAAATACTGTTCATTATCCTCTACAGCCTCTTCCCAAATTCTCCTCCTTTGTGCCACAGTCGGTGCCCGGCATCGGTGTTCCCCCCGCCCTATCTGTGGATTTATTAGACATTGTTGAGCAGCGAGAAAGGAGACCTTTTCTGTACAATAGTAGCAGTGATCCTATGGCAAGGACAATACAGCTGCCAACACAATTACAGAGCTTGGCTTGAGTTATAAGGGTAGTAGAGCCGATACTGTGTTTGCATGTGCTGTGTGATGATAAATACAACCAGCATGTGGTACATAAAATCAACTGGGTTTTTTTTTGTCTTTGCTTTGTTTTTTTGTTGTTTTTTTCTTTTTTACTTACTTGGTCTGAAACAAAAATATAACAATTAATGAAAAAATAATTTACATAGCTTCTCCTTTTTTTCCACTGCGGGGAATTTAATTAGTGTACATGAAGAGCAACAAAGCAGAGGGAATATCCATAACACGAATTAGGCCGAATCTCATCATTCATTACTCACCAGAGAGCAATGAGATGTGACACATGGCAAAAGAACCCTGCCTTGAACCGGACAAATTAAAAACACTAGTAATTAGCGCTATGCAAAACATGTTGTAAGTTTATTACCTGATTTATGTAGCATTTCTGTTTATAAGGGCATGCTGAGCTGGCTATCCGTCTTCCACCTAGCGGGCTCAAGATTCGGGAATGACTTTAAATGATTTATTAAATGGACAAACAAATAAATCAGCTTACACCTAATTTCCCTAATGATATTAGAAATGACTAACTGTACAAATTGTGCAAAGTATAAGCTACTATTAACCTGGAGCACCTTTCATTTTAAGGTGCTTCAAAACAGCCATCAATTCTCATCTGTCCTGAAACAAAAACACGATTAAAAATTTGACTCCTGCCACGCACTCCACAAATAAAAACACTCCACCCTCTCATTAATAACATTGCTATTTTCTGCTTTAATAAAAGAGGGTTGTGTACTCAGAGTTGTCAGCCATAAGTCAAAGCTGCCGTGCAGAGAAGTCAGCCAAAGTAAAACCAAGCCACAACATGCCTCCCCCCCCCTCCAACTCCAAACTTTCTACTTAATCTCCGTCTCTTGCACTGCTGTATTCTGAGTCACTTCCTGCTTCGTGTTTTTCTGTTTAAAGAGACATATCGTTTTCATCGTTTGCCCCCCCTGCCTCCCCTTTTCCTGTGGAGAACGAGCGGAACATAAAAACCCAGACTTTAAATCACAAGAGGCCGCAATCCTTTCACCTCCTTTCCTCCGCATTATACTCATCTAAAAGTGAGCATCCAACACCTACTTAAATGTTTTAGCTCTGTGAGCATATAGGAACATAAATAATTCAAAATTAACCCCTGCTGAGGGGGGATATGGAGATCATAAATTATTTCGTCCCCAGATGACATTCCAGGGTTGGAACACCTAGAGCTGAGAATAGGTGCTCATTTAAGCTAGTAAAGTCACATCTTAACTTCTGGATAATAATTTCTTTACATATTTTATTGTTGGTACTGAATTTAAATGAGCTTTAGTTGTGCTGTAAAGAAGAGAAGGTATTATATACCTGTAGAACTCCGACAACCACTTTTTTGACACCTGAAACCTGAAAAGTGTGGCTTTTATTTGTATTTCGTCCCAACAATTCAGTAGTTTCCAAAGCCACCTTTCTGTACAAACACAGCTGCAAATCTTTTGGGTTATAGCTCACCAGTTTTACATTTAAAAAGACAGAATCTTCTTTTAAAACATTTTTCCAAAATAACCGAGGCTCAGTCAGATTAGATTAAGAGTGCCTCTGAGCATCATTTTTAAGTCGCAACAGAAACGCACCGATGGAATCAGGTCTGGATTTCAACACAGCAATATGCACTGAATTGTTGTGATTGTGTAACTTTTCTGATGTACAGAGGTTTTGCATTTCTCCCAAATGGGTATCTTTTTTTTTTGCCTCATCTGTCCAGACTACCTTCCTTTAGATGTCTACAGTTTCCTCTGCATGACTTGTGGCAAATATTAAACAAGAGTTCCCATGACTTCAATAGTGATTTAGTTCTTTTCATTTTACCCTAAAGGCCAAGTTCATTGAGTGCTAGACTAAAAGGTTTTACCATCAACAGAGTCCCACACCTTAGAAGAGCATCTCTCCATATTTACTGTAAGCCTCGTCTGTTTCTTTGCTTAATGCTCGTTCTGCCAGCCTGTCATTTCTTTGCAGGTTTGTAGTAGTACCATATTCTTTGCAGAACAGTCCTTTAAACTTTATACTTCTCCACAATTTTATCCATGAACTGTCAACTGCCAACAAACCTCTGAAGCCCTCACAGAGGTTCATAAATACTGAAATTACAGGTGGACTGGATTACGGTAGGAGTAATGGGGGCATCCTGACTCAGTTTTATTTGAACATTTCTTTAAGAAGATTAATGTTCTTTCCACTTCACAATTATGCACTTTATGCATGCCAAACATTTGGAAGCAACTTTATGTATGACTCATGACAAGACTTTGTCATCATTGATATACAGTATTTGCTCACATTAGACATACATTTATGTTCCCAAAGGATTGGTGAATAAATGTTGACAAAAATATTTTCAGGGCTAAAAAAAGTTGCCAGAGGTTCATCTTTAGTTCAATACTAAAACTAGAAGAAAAATAATAATCATACACTACAGTTTGCACAAGCCAAGTTTATTTGTATTGTACCATTCATAAGGAATCCTTTCAAAGTGCCTTTCAGAAAAAATAAAGGAACATAGTTAAAAACAAAAAACAAAAACACACACGCACACGCACACACACACACACACACACACACACACACACACACACACACACACACACACACACACAAAAGAACCACATAAAAGCCTAGAAACATGAGATATTCTCACAGAAGAGAAATAAATGTTTAAATGACAACACATAACCAAATAAAAGGCTAAAACATAACAGAAATGATAAAGTGATCATTCGTATTTATGGATAAGCTGCAGTAAAAAGAAACAAAAAATAAATCAGTCCTGATTGAAAGCAGCCTGCATCTTCTGGACATCTCATGTAAATGGTTCAAGAGCTGAGCAGCAGAGACAACTAAAAGATACCTCCCTTTATTCAGTTCTGGTTCAGAAAACACTGAGTGATCTCTTGTAACTTCAGATATATACATTTTATTATTGCATATCGCATGCTGTCCTATACATTTGATAAAGTCAGAAGAGTTTAAGTTGCAAAAAGTTCATTGGAAGAAAGAGAAACCAAAATACATAATAGTTACAGTAAAAAAATACATTTTAATACGACCAAAGGGACTGAAAGGGCACAAAACACAGCAGAGATGGAAGCATCTCTCGCCTCAAGTATCCCTTTATGAAACTGTGCAAGACCGATGAAGCTATCCCTTCATGTAAATCTCAGCCATAAATCCACCCATAAACAATGAGAGCATGAAAACAAAGCAAAACAGGACACCTGCGGTGAATATTTTGTTGACATTTACAACAAGTTTATCAAAAGGTTTTGCCCATCATTCTATGTGCTGCCCAGGAGGCAGTGATGTATGGCCGGCCAGAAACAGTTAATCAACTTCAGCAGGGGAAGAAATAGTCACGACGGGTAATTGAGAACACAATAGAAAGCTCTATGACATAGAGAGGGTACATTTAGATGTGCTGACACCTGGACATTGTGACTTGGGGGTTGGGGGAGGGAGGATTTAGAGTTGAACTGAACTGCGAATGTGATATTAACTTAAGACACGGTTGTAGCCATCATCTTGTAATTGGACAAAAAAGGCAGAACCAGTTCTAGGTTGGAATGGTAATGAATCATCTTGTGTATACTTAAAATATGAAAGACAGGGAAGACTAGTACAAGTAATGCCAAAAATTGCCATGCTCAAGCATCAAAGCACTTTTCGGTGTGTGCCTGCTCTGTATCATAAGTGAGATGTGGAAACACAAACTGATCCCCAATAAAAAAACAAAAAAAAAAACAGCTACTGTAACGAGTAAAAGAGAAGAGGGGGATATCCGCTTTAGAAAGTGGTTGGTAATATACATATCAAAAGAAAGACATGGAGATTTCACGTGAATGTGCATCCCATCCATGTACCCCACCCCTCCGCCCCCATCCTGGGCTGGGCGAGTGAGCTGGGGGTCTGTTGCAAATTTTTTGCAGGTGAGCGAGAGCCAGAAACCTGCTTATGATGCTCTGCTGCTCATAATCCATAGGTTCTATCAGCAGATTACTAGAAATAAAGTGTTGGGAGAGACGTAAAGCGGGACTCTGAATCCCAAATGAGACAAGGATGGTTTTTTAGTCTGCACATTGCGGCGATGCATATTATTACCAGCTCAGTAAAGAAGAAAAAGAAATAAAAGGAAATTCTGAAAGGGGGATCTGTTTAAATCGTGCCAGGATTAGATGGTAATTTATGTGGCAATATTTCATAGATGTACCTGAAATCAAGAGTGGGGGCCAACAGGAACAAAATGTTTTAGAAAATATACTCACAGTATCTGCCTGGTGAATTTTCATAGGTGAATAATTTCTTTAACTCCTATGCTTTCCCAATATTTAAACTTTTTTTTTTTTTACTTTCTACCCTCTCAAGCACCACTGGATGTGTGTAGGGCAATTCATTTGTCACACGGCTTTACCCATTAGAGCTGGACTGCTAAATGCTTCACCTTTTGATTTTGAGGAGGAGTACAGGATTTGTCAAGGGAGAGGGGAAGGTGCTTTATTGCTCCAAATTTCATCACAATAAAGGCTTATAGGGAAGGTGGCATAATCGTTGCCCTATAAATGTCTCTGTGTAGATTACATGCTTCTTGCCCGACTAATCCTGGTAATTGATGAACTTGTATGCTGACATTTTTTTTTATTTTTTTTTAAAATTATTTTGTAATTTGTTTATTAATTAAGATAACACTTATTTTGGGACCTCAACCAAGTAAACACGATTATGTGCACTGCGGGGTGAGTGTTCAGCGTTCCTGACGTTCCCAAAGCAGCGGGGCTGGCTGAGCTGGCAGGCTGCTGCTTGCCAGGGAATGTCTAATATTCTTCCACTGAGAAGTTTAATTCATTTGCCATGAAGCTAAAAATAAACACAGTCACACTTAATTGGGCCCTGAATGTGAGCATTATTGAGTTGCAAGACCACAAATTACAGCCAAGGACTAAACATTTAAAGAGCTGAAAGACTGTGCAAAGCAAATGTATTTACACACTGTGACTGTATAAAGGCCAATATATACAGTGGCTAGAAGAATTATTCATACTCCTTGAACTTTTTCACATTTTGCCACACCACAATCACGAACTTCAATGTGTTTCATTGAGAAATGTTTTGACAGATGAAAAGAAAGTGTAAAGTAGAAGGAGAAAAACCTGAAAAGTCAAGCGGGCGAATGTGTACAGTTATTCTGACTCAATGCTTCGGCAAAAAGCCTCTCACTGCACACAACTGCAAGTGTTTTGGGGTCTATCTCTGCCTGCTTCGCATATCTAAGGACTGAAAGTTTTGCCCAATCTTCTTACAAAATAGTAAACTCACTCAGGTTGGATGGAGAGCATCTGTGACCTTCAATTTCCAGGCTTTGCTACAAATTGTTAAATGGATCCAGTTCTGGACCTGCAGGAAAACAAATACCTTCTGCAGCCTCTAGCAGGTTTTCTCCCAAGATGACTGTAGTTTTAGCTATGTCCACCAACTCAGCAATAGTCAAATTTTAGTCTTGCATGAGCAAGTCCTCATATTCATTTCCTTGTCATGCAACTGTTTTTTTTTTTGTTTTGGTTTTTTTTAACGAATACCAAAAGATTTTCTCTCTCTCTTGACATATACCATCAGGAGTTAAAGTCCTGAGATGAAATATTTGCAACATTTATGATGCACAGTGACTGCGAGGCAGGGCGAGGGAGCATCAGGATACAAGAAAGAGAAAAGCCAAAAAAAGATTTCCATAAAAAAGTGGAATAAATAGGTGCCGGAGCTACAACAATTTGGATTTACATACATTATCCAGTTCTATCTCTTTGGGATATTTCACAGTCGTGATATGTGAGCAGGAGCTGAGAGATAAACTAAATATGACCTATGCTCTGCAGGCTGAGCCAGAAAGAGCAGACGCCTGTAAGAATACTCAAGGAGCAGAAAAAAGGGGATGAGAGGATGAGGACAAAAAGCCAAGGGAAGGAAGAAAAATGACACTAAAAGGCAGGCACGGACTGATTGATGTTCTGCCGCATTTGAAGATCAGTGGCAGCCTTGTGGTGGCAAGCACAGGGGTCAGTGAGTGTGTGCGTTAAAAATGTGTGTCCATGATCGCTTATAAGGGCATATGGCTTTCTTTGACGGTTTCTCTGGTGGCATTGTGCCTGTGTGCAGAAACATGTTTCCAGAGTCCCTCTCCCAGTTCCTCTCTCTCTCTCTCTCTCTCTCTCTCTCTCTCTCTCTCTCTCTCTCACACACACACACACTCATACACAATCTCTCTCCATTGTAGGAGAATTCTCAGTCACTGGGCAGCTGGGGGAAATCAGATGGGAGCAGAGAATAACATGCTCAATTTGGCTTGGGAGTGGAGCCGGGGCTAGAAGAAAGGAGAGCACCGTGATGTATCGAGCCGTTTGCCAGCCGGGTAGGGCACATGGTGGCAGCCCTCTCTCTGCCTGTCAGCAAATACACATTTTTAACCCCCAAGCAGTGGGAGTCTGGAGTATGTCAGCAAGAGAGCAGGTGGAGGGAAAAGTGTGAATGATTTGTATCAGAACAGCGTGAAAGTGCTCACCAAAGAATTGGCGTGCTGTGAAAATTGTGAACAAAACACAAGCAAAGGATTAGAAAATCTGCTAAATGCTAAATGATTTGAAATCAATAAATGGCAAATGGCAAAACTGAGAATTGGTTTAAAATGCAGTTAAAATTAAATATTTACACAAAAATTCCAAGATGTCACAAATGGAAACAGTGTGTTTGAGGTGTTTTCTTACAATGCATCCACAGGTGTTTTGAAATATTATCTCAGCTTAAATTGACATTTTATAGGGTTACATAGCATAATCCTCTAGAATTTGACAAATTAATTAATCTTAATATATTTCTGTGCTTTGGCATCTTTGATGTGTAAAATGCTTTAAAATTAATTAATCTTTTATTGCAGTTGCAAAATCTAGAAGAAAGAAAAACATTTAAGATGGGCACATTTATTCAGTGGTAAAAGAAACACACATCGGGGCATAAATGTTTTTAACAAAGCCAGTATTGGCTCAGTTATTGGCAATCCTTTATAAACCAGTTTATAAGAACTTCTAATGAGCAATCCATGACTTTCTGTTTCCCTGTCATGACACAGTGGCCAATTTCTATTAATCACTAAGCAAGACAAAGACCCATGTTCATCTTGCCATCACACACAGTGAGGCAAGATAAAAAGATAAAAAAAGATAAAAAAGATTAAAAAAAAAAAAAAACAATTGCCAAAGATTGTTATACCAGTAGATGGTGAAGTTTGGATTCACCAACTACTAATTTATGTCAGGAAAACCAAGTTTTCAAAACAAACATTACCCCATGACTACATGACAAGTGATGTCAGAAAAACACATTTTCAATCTTACACAATTACAAATGTAAACCAGTGAAAAGCAATAAAATCTGTGAACTCAACCAGTATACTAATATTGGACGGTCACTGAGTCTTTCTAGTGAATAATGATCTGGAAAAATGGTCAAATACGCAAAAGTATTTGACCAAATACAAAGGTAACGTCCTTTTGACAGAATCCTTAGATCTAAATCTTAAAGAAAAGCTGTAGGATGAGCAGAGGAGACAGCAGGGGTAGCAATAATTGTGCCACTAGTTTTGTTAAAAAGAAGAAACTAATGTTTCTTAACATGGCAAAAAGAAGTTAATAAGGTCTGTTTGGCCATTTCAATCAATCAAATTTTTTTCAATATTTATTTGCAAGTGAAATAAAAAAAATTATTTAGTTTTAATGCTTTTTACACAGCGGTGCAAAAAGTGTGCCCGTTGTCTAGGGTGTCTAGGGTTTTGGATATGAAGTACCGTAATTTATCTACAAATCTTTTAAACATGATTTTTGTTCAACAAATAATCTGTGTTGTTTAGACTTAGACTATAATTTAAATTCTTCCTGTCTTACTGTTATAATTTTAGAACCTGGGAAATAGGAGATCAACTTTGTGTGCACCTGGACTTTATGCCTCAAAAGATAAAAGTAATTTTTGACACCTTGAAGCAACAGTTGATACCATCCAGACACTTAAACATTTGCAGCAGCAACTGTGCCATATTGGAACAAGAGAAAGATGTCCTCATTAAGCAACTGCTGTTCCCCTTTCAAGCTTCATGACAACCAAACAGAGGCAGCTTAACACTATATCAGTGTATGCTAGCAAATAACAAGCTGGCATCTTAAAACCAGCTACATAACATCAGCGGTTTTGGTAAATGTAGCAAAGAACACCACAATGCCTCACATTCAACCACTTAACACATTCTCGACTTTGCTACTTTCTCCTTTATCAACTCGGGAGTCTGTCACTGCTACGTCAACATTAGCCCTTGTTCCACCTCTGTGCTTGAAATGCAAAACAAACAAAACAGAAAGCACATCATTTCTATTTATAAAGAAATTTGCAACTTTTTTTTTTTTTTTATGACAATCTTGCTTATTTCAGCAACAAAACAATATGCTGCATTTTGTATTACAACATGGTTGCAAAATGACCTGGGTTAGTTTCAGAAATGCCAGCATTTGACGACATTTTTTCACCTTTAACCAGGTCAAAGACAAAGGGCTCAAACTACAGTTCCTAAATAATGCTCATCATTTCCACATTTAAAATTATTTTTGCTTTTGGTCTAATTGAACCTAATGTTTTGAGGTATGAAAAGCAGCCGTTAGCCACAAGAACTTTCATATGAAATTATCCATCACACCAAGGTTCCAGATATAGTCATTCTAACAATTGCTGATTTTAATATGCTTAGTCAGGTATACTGCAAAAGAAAATGTGGTTATTTGACTACAGAAGCTCTTATCTACCAGCAGGAGGTCTTTAAAAATTAATTTTAGTTTGACCAGAGATCATAATCAAAGTATTTTTATTTTTTTTTATTGTTGGGCAGCTACTGCATATTTCAAAACAAACTAATAACTAGCCTCCTATATTTTGTACTGTCAGTGTGAATGGTCACGTGACCAGACCTCTTTACATCCTGCTTGCACTAGAAAGAAATTTATGTGCAGGATTTGGAATGTAAAGCAGCTTAATTAACAGGCGTAACTGATATATTTAATTAATATATATTTAAATTGTGTGCTACTGATACATAATGGGAATAATATGTCCCATTTTTATTTTAAAACTGTAAGAGCATTTGTATTTTTTAGACATTTAAGAAACCCAAAGTGGTGGAGTCTCTGTAACAGTGACTCCATCACTCAGACAAACAGTACAATAGTGAAACATCTAGAAATTGTAAGGTAGCGAGTTAACACCCTTCACTCCTTATTCTGGGACAAAGGGTGGCCCGCGTGGAGACACACCCAGGCTAGGATCAAGCTCAAGTTTGTGTGAATAGCCCTGAAAGCATCACTGGTTTCCCCCCAAATTATAGGAAAATTGTAAGTACAACTCCTGAACCACATTAAGGCCTTCCAAACAGCTCAGTTCAAATCCTCTCTATTGCTGCATAAGAACCGTTTTTCAAAAAATTTTGCATGCTGCCTCTGTGGTTTAAAGTGTACCACAGTGAGATAAAGCGTCTTTATTCTGTGTTTTGTGTATGTGACCTCCACACGTAGAAGATTTATCTTTATTTGCCCAGAGGAGACACAGCTCTGACTAGAAAAACATGAACGTCTTCTAAACATGCCAAATTGCTGTCTGACCTCTGACCTCTCACTTCAGTTAACTTGCAGTGTGCTTAATGGACTACAGTAAGACAAAACTCTTTAAAAACTACCACTGAACAAAAATCTCAAGAAAAATCACATGAAGCCACATATTTCTGAAGAAATGCATATTATAGCATCTCTCTTAGTACAGAATGTTTCAATAGACGCCCAGGAAGTCGGTATTTCTGCTGTCTGTTGGCAGCATACAAGGCAGCCTGAAGGTCCCATTGCAACACATATAAACACATACAAGCCTCCACAGCAAAACTAAAGACTTCTTTTCAGCTTGAGTCGAGGGAAGTGGGCTGGGGAGGCCCTTTGATGTGGGAACACTGAGGTCAATATGAACAGTCTGTGCAGCGCTAAATTCCATCCCCCACAAAAGTTCCCTTTTCGCTTCTGCAGCTACTGGCTTTGGTTTTTGAAGCCTATCTTCAAAACAAGTTTAAAAAAAGAATTTAGCACGGTCTGCATATGTAGGAGTACAGCATGGATAAATGCCATGATTCGAGCTGGAGTCAACACGTTTTCTTTTAAAGTCTGCAGTGTGTGTTGCATTTAGTTTTTTTTTTTGTTTGTTTTTTTTTTCCCATTTCTTACATGTATGGTCCTTTGTTTTCTGAATCCAAGGGAAAACGTAAAAGGTCTAGCCACCACATGAACTGATTTCAAATGTCATGTCTTATTAGACGCAAACAGAGGGGAACGTCTGGTTCGCTCAGACGTCCAATGAATTTGTCAAAATTTTATGATAATTCATTCAATTACTCTTTAGACATTTAAATGATGTTGGGAGTGAGAAGGGAGGTGATGAGGGTCAGCTGAAGAGAGAAGAGAACGGGAAGGCGAGAGGGAGCTAGGGGGGGGTGGGCTAGGAAAAGAGGGATTGGGGAATAATCCTGCTCTTGATATTACACTCCCTCCAGAGGCCTTTTAAAGGCTCCAGTCTCAGTGTGAGGCCTCCTAAACTTCTCAGCAGCAGCCAGTCAGGCCCCCTCCTCTTCAAATACCTCTGTACAAACACATCTACTGCTGAACCGACATGAATGGTAATTAAAAACCCATGTACTGTAGTAGTATGTTTGAGGAATCTTTGGTTTTCACACATTTTAATGGACATGAGAGAGTAAATGTTCTTTGTTGCAATACGCTTTCAACTGTGCATGTGTCTAGAAAACAAAAACAAGCAAAGTAATAGAAAACACACAAACAAGCATGCAGTTACGCAAACACTAGCGCTTTCATTCCTGAGAGAATGACAATAAAAAGGCCCGTTGCTTCTCTTGACCTTTGGCCCCTGACCCCTGGAGGTCTCCCTGTGCCTTTGCTGGAAGGCGGGGGGTGATAAAAGGTGTGGAGATGGTGGGGTCCTGAGAACACCTCAGAAAAGGCATCATGGGTAAGCTCCCCCTCTAGTGTTCACAATCACCCCATGTTCTCTGTGCCATAATGTGAATTTTATTTTTAAATACATAACCCTTCCTTATTACAAATGCATGGCAATGTATGTTTCTACCAGCTCTGAATCACTTTGCAGTTCACAACATAAATAAACAAAAACATTGCTAAGAAGCTTTGTTATGCTTTAAATTGCGGCATTTTTGGTTGTTTTTGGCTTTTAATCAGTTACCAAACATATTACCCACTGTACTATTCAATTAAATGTAAAGGGGACATTCTAGAAAAGGACACTGGTTCTGGTGACACAGGTAACTGGTTCTCAAACTTTGCATAACAACCACCACCTCAGTAAATAGCATGCTTCCATAATTTCTGACAGACAATATAAATGTTATTGAAACAAAACTTTGGCTGTTTTTAGTTTATTTCATTACACTAAAAAACAATTCAATGACCATTCATGATTGGTAGGAGGATGCAGTTTAATTTTTACTGAGAGGTTAAAATTTCCAAGTTTAAAGTTGATAAAATTAACAAAAAGTTAAAGTTGAAATTCGATGTC
Organism: Alfaro cultratus; assembly: GCA_903066825.1. NCBI lineage: Eukaryota > Metazoa > Chordata > Actinopteri > Cyprinodontiformes > Poeciliidae > Alfaro > Alfaro cultratus. Next base: position 89,054 of record CAEFZX010014079.1, on the reverse strand, counting down.
GGAACATTTGGGGTTTACAAAGGACCCTGGCCATAAAAATCTAATATCTTCACCTCCGATGATTGTGTATCTCATATCATTAAATCGTTCACACACAGCATTCTGCAGTCTCTTATACTGAACTTGATGCTAGAATGTTTGAACATTCATCCCAGAGTGCACAAAATTATTAGTTTGCATTACTAATAAAGATGTAAATAAGATGCAAATAGATATTTGATAGGCTTGCTTAGAAAAAAAAAATTAAAAGATTTTTGCCCTTTTCCAGATTTGCTGCTATGATTCTTACACTCTATGGAGTGCTGAGCACCATGTCTCCTGTCGCTGACCCACAGGTGTAAAACTGGCACTAGCATGTGTACGCGTATGATGGCTTGGAAAAAAACATTATGGCATGATAACAAGAGAATAAACTGCTGTCATGGCTGAAAGAAAAAGGGGGTGAGAAGGGCACATATATGAGTGCAAATCGAGGTACGAATGACGGAAAGTTGGCCGCTGCAAGGTAAAAAAGCAAAGAACAAAACTCAAAGTAAACAGCGTCCAATTCAGGCCTGGCATGGCTGACTGTTAACAAAATAAGTGATGCTGACCTGGACCTAGTCAGTATGGGTAGTTATCCTGATCACTGAGCATATCAACAAGTTACTCCTACTGGTTATCCAGCTTAAAACTTTTACACGGTTAAGTTGGTTTTGATGTTCTGAATTCAAAGACAAATAGCCACCAAAGCTCATTCCTGACTCATGTTGTCTACTTTAGTCCTGACTGGGAGTTCTCAAAAATGTTCTTCACCACATTTCTCCTTTGAGTAATTTTTTGTCTAAAACCGAGATCAGTGTGCTGGAACAGATAATCTTTTTGGCTTTAGGTGATAACTGGTAACTGATAACAAATAATTAATATAAAACAGTTTGGGGGTTTTTTTCTGACTGCCTCTGAAGGAAACCAATGCTACCTGTAACACAGTTTGAGTCCTAGAACATATATCATATGATGATGCCTGCTGAGGTTTCCTCTTTCTCTTGCAGGATGGGCTTTTGCCGTAGGCACATTCAAAGCATCTGCTCATTGCTGCCTCAAAGCCGAGGATGGTGTTTTCCATTCACGTCCAAACCATTCTGCTGCCTCCTTTTCTAGCTGAGCCACGCCTGAGGCCATGCTAATTACTTTCCCTCTTGCGCTAAATTACCCAACTTTCACTGGGACTCTGTTGCCCGCTAGAGTCCAGCACTGATACCAGACGGAGAGGACGGCTTGAATGATGAAGAAAGGGGACAGAGAGGCAGAGGGAGGAGTGAGTGGTGAAAATAGAAACAAACCAATAATCTTCTACGCAGCCTCCTAAACGAGAGCCACTCTGTCCCTAATGTAGACAAGTCATTTTGTACAAACCTTTAAAGCCCACTGGGCCAGGCGAGCATGCAGAGCAGCGCCGCCTGTTTCAAAGATCTTTTGCAATCAGTTACACAATGGACCCCCTCATTTTATGCTGCTACATCATAAAAGTGCTCCTTTTGTTACATTTCCATCCTTAAAATGGTCTTAATCCCCATCCTTTCAGACCAGTCTATGGTAAATTCCTCAGGGACATCCCATTCGCTGCAAGGGCTGGAGTGACCCACTCAGAAACCAGCATGCAGGGCTTTGAGCTTTTCTTCTGCTGCCACTCTCCAGAGAACATTAAATCGTACTTTTCATCCCCCTCACCGTAGGGGGAAGCCCCTTAATGATGACAGAGAAAGAGAAATTCCTCCACTCTGTCCTATGACACCATTCTGCTGTCAAGCAGGCGTCTCGGCAGACAGAGAATCAAACATGGCTTCCTGCAGGTGGAACGCCAGTGAAGGTCACAGTACAGTCCAAAGAGACTAGAAGGATAGAGGGCGGGAAGGAGGGAGGGAGAGGAAAGAAAGGTTGTACTTCAAAGGAAGACCAGCTTTATCCATTGCAAATTGAGTCATCTGAAGGAAAGGGTTGGGGAAAAAAGGGAATGACAGCCACAAAACTACACAGCATACATTTATAGTACAGATTGAATTTGTTGAAGTTGCTTCCACATGAGGACAACAGTCTTTGTAGAAGTCTTCATACTTGTACAAGATTTCCATATTTATGTTACAACAATCTTTATTCATGTCTTTTATTCAGATTCCATGAGATAGACCAACACAAAGTGTGCATATGTGTAAAGTGAAAAGAAAATTGTGTACAAAATTCCAACTTTTCAACAAAAAACCCTGAACATGCAATTATGTTCAGTCCCACGTGAATCAGAAAAGAAACACTGAACATTACCCTCACGTCATTTGATAAAACATGATATTGGCAACATCAACTAATAGGGAGGCTTCCTTTATAGGGGCAAGAGGGCTGGTTAGAATTGCGGAAAATATGGACACATCTACAAACCAACCCAACCATGGAACCCTTGAGGCAGGTGAAGTATTTTTTAGGAAAGTTTTTTCAAACAGGACAGAATTTAAAAGAACATACTTGTTTATTAGTATTACCTATTTAAAGTCCAGACTTTAATCATATATATTTATATAGTGCCAACTCACAACAAATGTCTCAAGGCACTTTACAAAAAAAACCAAAAAAAAACTTGAGAATCTTTAAAAGCATTTGAGAATCAAGATAAGGTAACAAATGCTCTCAATGCAGCTTCACTAAGCCTGAGCTGGTTTGCACAGAAGAATTGACAAAAAATTAAATCTCTAGATGTGCAAAGTTGGTGGAGGCATCAGCTAAATGAACTTGTTGCAGTGATATGTTTTTTACTTAATAATGGCTCAATGGGGGCTGAATATAGATAGGCACCAGAATTTAAACCATAAATAAATAAAATAAAAATGTGTGAATTTTCATCTATTTCACAATTATGCACCATTTTGTGCTAACATCATTTTATTTGTAGAAAGGTGCCAAACAAACAAGTGCTGCTGCCTTTTTAGTTTGTGTCTTGGTTTTTGTGTCTGAGTGTATAGCATTATTAGAGAGTCAGGTCAGTCCGTTGAAAGAGTAATGCTGAGGGATTTGAACAGGTGAGGATGTCACTGATAGTTTTCAGCTAGAGACGAACATGGACTTCTATACTCCATAATCCTCCAACTACAAGCCTTACCCCTCTGTAATGGCTTTTGTGACTGGCTGGATTTGGCCAACACAAAAGTCATGGAAATGTATACCTGCACATACAAAGCCAGCTCAGACACCCTGTGAAGTCTAATCAGGTGTTTTTCTTTTTTTTTTTTTTTTTGTGGTTTTGTCTTAGTTCTCAAAGTTTCCTCTATCTTCATAGTATTCTTTTAAACTAATTTACAATCAGGGACATTATAATGTGGGTAAGAAACAGCTAAAGCTGTGATGCAAATGCAGTGGGCCACCTGGCTCAACTTGAGGAAAATTGAAATAAAAGAGACGCCATCAAAAGCAATAATGACATGCAGAGTCGGGGAGGGGCTAGTAAGAGCCAATAATCACAACCAGCACTAACGCTGGAATCTGATTAAACTGCTAATGACCTGTCACTCAACAGTGAGGCAGATGTTTATAGATGCCCAGTACCAACCGCACAGCTCATCAGTCAGAGTCAGAACCTTGGCAGCCACATCACCTACCACACCCACTTACTTAGCATGGCCCATGTGCAACACTGGGGAAAACGGCTACCAGGTTACAAATAGTGAATATGCTTTGAAAAAATTAAAGGACAATTCTGTTGCATTTTATTTCATTGTGTCTATTTGTTTCTTTACTCTTACTGTCTTCCTTGTGTGGCTACGCTGCAACAATACCTCTGCCTCCCCTGAGCCACTGTCCCGTTACTTTCCCCATTTGTAATGTGGAAGCAGCCATTTTCTTGTAGTGACTCTCTCAGCTTTCACCCTGACGCGTGACACTCATGACAAATTGGGTGTGGAAGTGAAGGTGATGGGCTGTGAAAGCAATGCCCCTGCCCCCTCCCTCTCCATACACAGAGCGCACATACACGTGAACATGGCCAGACAAAAATTCAAAAACATCACTGTGCGCATGTGTGTGTATGTGCGTGTTTCACACACAATACTTATAGTCACTCAACCCTCCTTGGAGACAAAGAACAAAGGTTGTGTTGCAAACAGGGTGATGACCCACCTGAATGTGTATCAGACAAAAAAGAAACAGGAAATGGAAATGCTGACTTCCTTCAACTGTAATCTTGAGTTTAAACGTGTTTTCACTTGAGCCCCGTTTGTTTAAACCTTTTGAATAATGTCCGATTTCCTTTTCTTAAATAACCCAAAATCTTCAGTCCATTACATCCGCATTTGAGGTCTGTTCTTAATTTGGAAGCAAGACAGTTTAATATCGCCATCAAACAGTCCTGACATGACAGTTTGTTTTCTAATAATTTATTAACCCGTTAAAATGCCTTGATCACCTACGGTTATTGTGAGACATCTAGCAATTCCAACTGGGAGGGAAAAAAAATGATCATACTGAATTGTGCAGCAATTATCATAACATTAGACTAATTCCCATAGAAGTATTTAAATTATATGGTTGGTTGATTGCATGATGAATTAAAGAGTCATTTCTTTCTCTTACAAAGATCCACATCGAACAGTAATCATGATGGGGGCTCTCAGGAACATTTAAGAACAGACAGGCCGGAACAGCACTAACCTAATACAGTAGACCTATTATTATACTCATCACCTCTTGGGACGTAATCCAACCTGTAGACTGAGCTTCATCCACAGGTATTTGATCACAGCATAATGTGCACAATAATGCTATATAAATGCATCATGTGAGAACCTGAACAACTTAATTTTTTCTCCCTTTATTCTAATAAATCTAAATACTCTCTTACTAACCGAAGTCACTGGTGCTTTTTGTAATCTCAGTATGACTGCAACTGTTCATTAAAGACCTCAGAGGCTTGTTAGTGAAGATCAGTGAACAAACAGCGTCATAAACACTGATGAACACACAGGGATAAAGTTGTGGACACGTTTAAAGCAAAGTTAGGATATAAAAAATCCAAAGCTTTAAACATCTCACAGAGATGCATCATGTGAAAATGAAACAAGTTTGACACAGCTGCAACCCTACCAGGGCATAGCTGTCCATCTAAACTGCCAGGTAGAGAACATTAATCGCAAACCCAGTCGAGCTCAGGTGGGAGGATGTGAGAAATCAACTCTTAGATTGGAATAGATAAGAGGAAACAGCATTTATTGTCCCTGAGTGGGGAAATTCAAGTGTACAAACGACAGCTATTAAAAACAGCATACACAGATGCAAAGAAATATACAACTGAAGCAGCAAGGAGAACGACAAATTGAGACAAGATTTTATACTTGCTTAAACACTGTTGTATCAAGACTTTAGGACTAGGCTTTTTGTTAATCTATTAACATCAGTTACATAAGACATATCTGCTACGTGCACTGGCTGTGAATGGGGAATCAAGGATGTGTCCAAGCTAATATGCTGCTTTCAGCTCTGATAAAAAATATATATATATATACCCTGCACAAACATGGAATCATGGAGACAATAATGAGCATCAAGTGTCATTATCAATCGTCCCAAAGCTGCTTTTCATCAGTAATCAGAACATCTGTCACTCCTCTTTTTACAGTCCTTTATAATAATGTTTAGTAATTAATATATCACAGAAAAGCAAAAATAACAATATACAAGTAGAAGTGGATGGAATATTGGATAAGATTTTATCTTTTTACAAATGGAAATCTAAAAAACACGAGCTGACAAATGAATGTGCTTTATTTAAATCATTCTATTGACGGGCTGGCTGTTTGTTCAGCAATCCCTCTCTGCTGAATGTCAAACCTGCTACCCAGTTTCAAGTCTTTTGCAGTGACAAACATCTTTTCTTCCAGCGTAATAAAATTCAAATTAGACATGCTGCAGTTTGTAGAGACACCTTGACAAAATGTGGAAGAAGTTCAAGGGGAACACTTGTCTGTCATTCCTTCTTTATTTCAGTATTTAAAATACATTTGTTTGGTGTCTATGGTTTGCTGCTTATTTCGCCTCAACTTTGAAATACTAACTTAAGGACTTGGTTGCATTTTATTTGTACCGCTTTCATGACAGCATTTTGTCCTTTAGCTGAATTTCTTCATGAACATCTCTCTTTTTATGAGGATGCGAGCTTGGTGTGTCGTCTAAGACAAGATATGGACAACATATTAAACCATCTAAAGCCTAAAATACTGTTTGAAGATCAGAAATACACATAGAAGAATATATAAAGATAATGATTAAAGGACATGTTACCACAGAAGACCATAAGCTCAAAATTGATTTAATTATGTTAGATTTAGACCTTTATGATTTTTTTTAAAAAACCTGCACCCAGGCCATCACCTGGGAAAGAGTTTAAATGCATATTAATGAGGGAGATAGCGTCATTAGTTCACAAAAGAGGGAGCAGTTAGTGAAAAGTATAAGAACCTCCTGAAAACACGATTGTACAGCATATTAGGCTAAACCCTCACATGATCAAACCTGAATGTTGTGATTGACAAGGCTTTCATCATTGGGCATACAATTCCTTGAGAGATGAAGCAGAAATGCCTGTCCCACAATGCACAGCAGGCCATATATTCACTTACAACCCCTACAGGCAGCAGAGAGCAGCCTTGTTGCCTTTGATCCCTGCAACCAATTGTTTATGGACGTTATAGAGTTCCTCGGACCTTTTTGTACTGCTCTAACATACGCTACACAGCTGGGACGCAAAAACAACTCAACAAGCTTAAATTCACCCATTTTAAGTGGTTCAGGTCATGCACTTATCTATGACCTCAAACTATGAATGCAGGACACTAAACTATATTTTCTTACTACTAAATTAAATCATTATATAGGATTGTGCTTATTTGTTCACGTTTAAGATGGGTTTTTTTTCCAAAGCACTAAAGCAATACATTTAATTATATAAAATGGTATCTATAAGTTAGTTAAGTACAGTGTCCATTCCATTCTAATAATTAAAAGGAAAATTATCTCAAGACTCTTTATTCCTTGTCTTCGAATGTATTTTCTCTATGGTGTTGAGCATTGCTAAGCTATAGCCCTGTTTGTGCTTGATGGCCATTGTGTTCACATCAGACGAGAGCTTTTTTTGTGCCATTGTGATCGGTGACAGATTGAATGAGAGGGAGTGTTTCCCAGTACCAAGATGTGTGAGAGACACCTGCTGGGCTGGGCTGCGCTGGCCTGCCCTGGTCCACCATTAAAACATGTAGCGTTAAGGACTCCTTTGTTTGCCAGGAGCTGTTTGTGATGACATGTTTTAAGTGTCGACCTCTATGTGATCCATGCTGTTGTGAGGAGAATTGAAAAGTGGCCTTTTTAAAAATGTGATTATACAGGTGCATCAGACGAAAAACAAGAATATGATTGAAAAGTTCATTAGTTTTTATTAATTAAATAAAAAAAAGTACAAATCATATAGTAAAAACCCAACTTCTAGTTCTCAGAAATATACAATAAGCTACAAAACAAAAGGTAATTGAGAGAGAAAGCTGGTTGTTTGTATAGAGGGCATAATTTTGGAAAGAAAAAGTTGTGGGGAAAAAAGTGGGCATGTAGAAGCGGTAACACTAGAATCGGGAGGATCTGAAGAAAAGCCTATTTGAGAGTGTGGGGGAGACTCGCATACTGTCAGTGTTATTGGAGTCCCCTTACACGGGTATCCAGGATATAGGTTACAATGTTGGTTTTTTCATAAATGTGTTACCCTGAGTAAGGCGGGGGGGGGACGCGTAACTGTAACCAGGAAATATTGAAACAAGTTATACATCCCTCTGCCCACAATGTCAAAATTATCAGTACATGGTTTAATGTCCTTGTATCACTGGGTTTGTTTGAGCAACAAAGAGAACCAACCTAAAATCCCACAGATAATCTATGGGGTTCTCTCAAGAAGAGGATGAGACTCAGCAGACCTAACAATGTGAATGAGTTGGGAGGTGGGTAACAGACCTAACTGGCTTCATCAACAACTTTGCAGTACCATATCCATGCCACAATGCACTGATGCAGGAATGAATGCCAAAAGAGTCTCAAACAGTAGGGCTGTAACAGTGCATGTATATGTCCTGAAAATGTATAAAATGGGCCTTTTACTCTGACCAATCCAGGACTGTTTTAAACTTGTACAAGGAAGAATGTTATCCATGTTCCACCACATAACTTAAAAGCAACAAAACAGAGCAGTATGTTATTCTTTATTTCTCGTTCAGCTACAGAGACAACCGAGAAAGAGAGAAAGAGAAGAAGAGAGACCCAAACCTTTATGTCAGGCATTTCTCAACAGCACTAAAGTATGTCACTCATTCAACACAGAATTTACTTGTGAACTCTAAAAAAAGACAAGCTGACTGTAAACACTACTGGTACAGAGAAAAACTCACTAAAGAACCAACCTCACTGTGGGGTTAGTCAGCAACTATGGTACTATTTCAGTAGAAGTCCATGCAATGAGAAGGTTTTTCCACCATCTGTGATTCCATCATGTGTTCACCTACAGGTACAACAAGTCTACATAATAAAACCACTCCAAAACATAATTTTTCTTTAGCAAATGTTGGCACATATTTATGTCTTTCGTCACATTCTTCAAATTTGCGACATTATTAGTTGACAAAACAAAACCAAATTTCCAGTCATTGCTACATTTGACCTTTTATGTAGAACTTTACATTGAGTTTGTTTTGGGCATCATGTGGATCAGTGGTAGGACTAGAACTTTTAATGCAGTTTAATACAAATGGTTGTTTTCTCTTTCATAATGAAAACATACCCAAAATATAGTACAGAAAAATGTAGGTGATCAGCTACTTTTGAGTAGCTTTACTCCTTTACACATGTCCTGTGCAAATAAGTTTTAAAAGATTATCTTATCAATGGTAAAAACACACATTCACTGGTTTTAAAATATTCATATTTTCTAAGAAGTTCAAATTTGAGTTTTCATTAGCTATAAATTATCATTGAAGCAAATGATTAAAATGTGTTCACTATGTTACTCTTTTTATGCTACAGTGTAAATTAAACTAATTAAATGAGCTAACATTTTAATTAATTTATTTTCATTTAGACGCAGTTTGAATTTTCCAGAAATACATGTAGTTTCTCTCTAAACTCATTCAAATATTTTCGGCTGCATGTAGATAATTACAGCAGTGAAATGGAATCATCAGGTGCTAAATAAAGACCAAAGTAGTCCTTTATAAAAACTGGAAACATCTGAAGGTAATACAATATTTATCTGAAGTTTTGCAATTACAGTTGCCTTTTTGGGATCTTGTGAAATAATAAAGCATCTATTCCTTGCAGATATTTTCCACAATTATTGTGTAAGAAAGCGAGTGCACCTATTTGTAGACCAACCAGAAGATTCTGGAGAAATAATTCATAGGACTGCAGAAGTAGACACCAGAAGGTTGATTCTAAAAGCGCCCATCGATTGACATCTTCTCAAATGTTCATTGACAAAAGAGAAACAGAGAGAAAACAAGTACAAGGAAGAGAGAGAGAAGGTGAGTAGGGGGATCCTAAGAGGGAAAAAAAAATCCATAATTGCTCTCATCGCCATATGATTTTCTGCAGGCAATTTTCAGGGAGCTCACACTGACCTTTGCCTACTTAATTCTTGTGCAGTAAAGAAACAGAGAGATGATCACTGAGGCACATAATTACACCCTCATCGATACATGGATCTGTGTGATAGGCGATGAATGCAACACGGGGATGAAAACACAACACACATCACCCTCACAAGCGCACGCGTACACTCTGACCGGCTTGGAAGAAAACAAATGCCCACACACATATCATCATTGCATTGGCATATATTTCTACTGGGATGCAAAGTCAATGTGAAATGCATTGCAGGTAATGATGATGTGAAGGTTGGAGGCTGTGAGCTAGATGGAGGACCCCATATGGCTCTCTCCGTCCGTGTCATTACCTTGTTACGCCTCTGACTTCCATTCAGAGAGAGAGAGAGAGAAAGAAAGAAAGAGAGACAGGATCACCCAAGACTATGCTACAACTGAAATTGTCTGGGGTCAACAGTGCCATAATTACTTTAAAATGTCAGCCCGCAATAAAATACAACAGTTCATCTGGCAGAAAGCAAATTAGCTTTGACCATGCCGTAATTACCCTTTCCTGCAGAACCATTAGAAGAGATCAAATCTTCACATTCTCTGTTTGAGGAAAGGCCATCAGAGTACACTTCACCTGACAAGGATGCACATTTGCCATTTTGCCAGGGTAATTAATTGTCCTTATAATAGAAATTTTATATTGGACTTCAGAATGTGAAAAAGTGTAATAACCTGCCAGTTTTATCTTAACCATTTGATGACACTCCTTGCCTCCTTGCTCTCGCACCGTTTCCTCTTCCTTTTATTTGACATCAGCTGTTGAATGATACGTCACTCTTCACATACTCAGACAGAGAGTACTTACTCCAATACATACAGTACCCCAAAAGATAAATGTTTATGGAATTGATATTTATGGATAAAATATTAACCAAAGAAATGTTCAAGAAGCTGTAGTATTATCCAAGCAACTATCTTTTATGCCAAATATTAAATTCACATTGGCTAATTTACTTACCTTGAACCATCATCCATATTTATTTTTCATCTAGCTTGTCTATAGCAATGAATTAACCAGTCATAATGCAACAGTCCTTTCGTCATCTAGAAGTAGTGAAGAGAAGTAGCTGAAGTTCAAATTGAGCATCAGATTATGTAAAAAAAGAGGATTTAACTGACTTTAGACTTGGCATGGTTGCTCGCAGCAGACGGGATGGTTTTTCTGATAGTGATGAATTAGTGGGAAGTTCATACATAACTATCTCTTCAGTCCTAAGTATTTGAATAGAATCATTTAAATACTGTTGGCTACCTAATACCTCAGTATTGTTGCTTATTATTTTCACCCATAAATGACTGCAATATACCCATCTTTTGATGACGACATCCAACAAAAAACCCACCATGTCATGAAGATTAAATTAGATCCACCACAACCATTGGGATGTGGTGATATGGGAAATTTACATCATTGTCGTACAACAAACAGACCTGAAACAACTGTGTGAGTCTATAACATCGATATTGATCAAAAGACTAAAGGAGGTAGAAATGTTTCTATGCCAGTAAGAATTCAGACAGTTGTTTGATATTTTTTATTACATCATATTGTAATTGATTGTGGTTCTGTAAAATAATTACCTTATTGACTCTTTCCCTGTAACTAAGCCTGAATAGCAGTATGGGACCTCTTCGAGATCTACAAAGATAGGAAAAGCACATTTTGAAATGGTAGACTCCAAGTCAATTGTGGAAAGTTATTTTAACTTAGTGGTTGTCAAAGAAGATATTAAATTTCCTCCAAAATGTCTCAGAGTTGATGTAAGGTAAATGCAAGGTATCCTGTAGGAGGTGGCTCTTCATCGACCAAAAATGCAAAGGTAAGAAATGTCAATGGTCAAAATGACCATTGAGCAATATTTCTATCCTTTATCATTTTAGCAATAAACATGTAAAGCAGAAGTTCCAGCACTGGCAAGCTATTGGAAAAAGGATTATGCGTGGCACAACTAGGTGTGGAGACAAAATGTTAAGGAAAAAAAGTCAATAGGGATGTTGTCTCAGCTACGTGCTGAGTGGCTGAGCTACGACTGATCCTGCTGCTTCTCAATCGGAGTCTCAGCTCAAGAGAGCATTGTAACCTTATCAAATTAGTTTTGGGCCCAGCCTGTCAGCCAGTGCTGCTGGGCTGGCAGCCACCACCATGATTAGTCATATTGAATTATACATTTGGGGCATGTGCGACACCTTCCACATTAACAGTTCATAGAGCTACACACACTCATACATACACACATTCGGAGTGGCAGACATACTGTAGATATAGACACGAACTCAAACGGTGATGAAAACAAGCACACATTCATGCATGCACACGCGCACACATGAGAAAGAAAACACGCAGTTTCTGTTTTGGAAGAGGGTGATGCGGATGTGCGTAAACAGGATTAGGAAAGACGGTTCCACTGTCACACAGACCTCCAGATTGTAATTTTTATGCCTCTCTGACAGCTTGGCACAGCACTAAGTCACCTAATGTTTGCTCTGACATGAAATACAGACCTGGGCACAGATGAGGTTATCAGTGGGGGGATATAAGTGGGAGGAAACGCGTCTAGTCCGATTGGGAAAGCTGTTTGGTGCTTTTGGCCAGCCATGGTTGATTGAGGGGGCAGGATGACAGTGGCCAAAGACAGGAAAAATATTCACCATAACTGGGTCTGGTGAAACCTACCTAGAAGTGGCTGCAAGATTACAATCCTCTTCATTAAATTTATCTCCTGCGACATAAACTTTTAATACGCACACCAGCTGTGTGTATGGGACTTCCAGGGCAGCTGAAATGACTGTAACCTGTAATTACTGTTCCAGCACTTGATTAGAATAATCTGATTGCAATTATTCAGTGACTTTAAAATACAAGCCTCGAGCTACAGAACAATAATTCAAGGGCAGTGATTGGGAACGTGTTTCTTTTTTGGCTGTAAAATGACGTTTTAATCGACACAGAGTGAAAGAGGTTCCCTGCTAAGGAGCCGGCTCCCTTCAATTAAAGCCCATTTATGCAGCGAGGGGGAAGACGTTGCGCTGCGATGTGGAGTTAATCACCGGGCAGACACTTTACGGAGTTCTCACGGATCAGGGAACTAACCCCACCAAACGGGTAAACACGCAGAAATGCAGCGCGCTGGGAGGGCCACCAACAACACACACACGCACAGAGGCCATACTTGATTATGATTTTTCTTCAAAAGCTGATTGCATGGCGGAACAAAAATTAAATGTTAAAAGATCATTAAATTAACTCTAAAGAAAGTTACAGTCCCTTACAAAAAAACATCTCAAAGCGAAAAAGGAATATTTTATACTCCTTGAATTAAATTCCATTTTGTCTCATTCAACAACAAAAGTCAATGATAACTTTACAGGAGTTTGAGTTACCAGATCAACACAAAATAGTGACCTGTAAAAGGAAGAGAAAGAATACATGGTTTTCAATATTTTAACCAAAAAGGGGAATAAAAGGAAGTATGTGTCATTTAACTCTCTTTACTCTGATCAAGAGATTTTAATCTCTTGATTAAAATCAAGAGAGCAACAGTGAGCACAATACATTGTGAAAACCTAGGCTATACAACAACATCCAAAGCTTCATGCTTTTCAAACAGCACAGCTTAGTCCGATACCTGACAGACAATGATACAGTTCTACCAAGACATGGCTGTTCTTCTAGAGTGACAGGTAATCAGAAATGAAGAGGCTGACATATTACAATCCATGACATTTATTTCCTGCTGATTTTGTTGTTCTGTGGTCATTTTCCTGTTTTACACCTTTTCTATTTAAGCTATAGCTGTTTGTTTTTGGGGACCTTGATGTGGACAATAGCCTGAAACACATGGTGGTTTAATAAATTTGGCTTAATAGTACTTCTAGTGCTGATAGATTTTGAACCTCTTCATGCAGTTTGGAAGGTACCAGAAACTTTACGGTCTCCCCAGAGTTACCAAGGACCTCTTGGCTGTTTCCCTGATTAATGCTCACCTGTCAGTGTTGGAGAAGATAAACTATTAGTTTGGTCTTTTGTAGTAGTGCCAAGAAGAAAACCAGTGTTAAAATAAAGCCATAAAGCAGTTTGTCACAGACCTTGTGTGGAGAAAAATACATTGAACACAGGGACATATTTTGGTGGTAGTATCATAAGTTTGGGTTACTTTTCTTCAGCAGGGACAGGGAAGTTGATTAGAGTTGATAATTTTTTTTTTTTTAGGTAGCTATACATGGCAATTCTGGAAGAAGGTTGCAAAATACTTGAGACTTAGATGCACTTTGCACCGAGACCACAGCACTGTATATGCAGAGCTGCAAAAGAATGGCTTAGATCAGGGGTGCCCAAAGTGGGTCCTCAAGGGCCGGCATCCTGCATGCTTTAGTTCTCTCCCTGGTTTAACGCACCGGGATCACATGATGGCTCATTAGAAGGCCTGAGAAGAACACTGGCATGCTGAAAAGGTTGTTGGTACTACCAGGGGGAGAACTAAAACGTGCAGGATGCCGGCCCTCGAGAACCAACATTGGGGACCCCTGGCTTAGATGAATGCACTTTCATGTATTAAACTGGCCCTTCATTGGATACTTTCTCATGACAAATTTGAAAAAGTTCTCAGGGTATGAGTACTTTTGCAGGGAACTGTATGCAATTTATCTTACATATTTTACAATACTAAAGCTAGATAATTAATATAACAGCCAGCTCTTGCATATCTCATCACTTCAAGGAGTTAGTGGTAGATTAATTAAGAAAGTAATACAACTTGAAGGAGAAGTATTGCCCAGCTGGCACTGATTCCATGGTCAAAGTGAAGGACAAACATGGTGACTGTAATTTTTTCTGGGCTTCTAATTTGCATGACTTTATTCTCTTGCTCTGATTTACCAGAGGAGAGGCGATTTTTGTCCCTGCCTTAGAGGCTGACCCACCCTGGATGATTAACAGAGATGATTAGTCTTTTAACGTGGGCACTCACACAGATTTGTCCATGTCCTTCAGAAGCTGTAGACTGTGTGTGGGGTACAATGAGCGAACACGTGTCTATATATTCTAATAATGTAATAGGAGGTCACAGGAGCGCAATAGTCAAGGGGATTGTTCAGGATTTTTGAAGTGAGATTATGTCAGAATGTTATAAGCAGGCAATATATTACCTGCAATATATAACTTTCTTGACATCTTCATTTATTATAAATCCAGATTAGTTGTTCCCGAAGGCTAAAGCTAATGGCTAGTGCTGGAGGGCAGGGACAAAAGCAGACTTCTACCCTCTTAAAATAACTTCAGTCTCAAAAATGTATCAGTTTACGAGAACACTATTTAACGACCCTTAAAACAGTAATTATGTCACGGTAGGTTGTTTAAAGAAAACTCAATTACTTCTTCTGAGAACATGTTAAGAGTTATGGGAAGTTCAGCTCCATTTTGGATTGGTTTTGGCTGAGAAACAATGTGTGGTGTAGCTTTCCTCTGTTGCTCAAAAGTTCTGCAGCAGTAAATGCACCACCACGGGAAGATGCACCACAACCTTGATTAAACTGTTGAGGTTCATCTGTTGGTGCGACATACAAGAACAGACAACTGGGGACATCACTGAGAAAGAATATCGGTTATTTTTCTTCAACATTTATTTGTTTTCTTATGATTATTACTTAGTTTATAAATCTGCTTAGTATGGCTTTGATCAGAAGTAAGTGGAAAATTGATAGAAATATTTGATGAGGACATGTGGAAAAATGTCATGTTTATTGCTTGTTTCATAGATGATGATTATATGATGCTTCAATGAAGTAAAGTACTTTGAACTGCCCTATTGCTGAAAAGTACTGTACAAATAAACTTGACTAAATTAGCATCCCGATCCACACTCTATTCCAGTAGGTGATGGCAAAAGACCAAAATGTCGCTTGCCAACCATCATTAAAAAGAAGAATAAGACAGAAAATAGGAAGAAGATAACTATGGAGAGAATTCAGAGTTGAGTGTTTTGGAAGAAAGCCACTTGCAGCTAAAAGTTTTGCCTCTGAGGAAACCCACTATTTTAAAAATAAAAATTATCTGAAAACCTGTTACTGGGCTGGCTGCTCAGTGAGGCACTGGATTGAGCTGCTGGGGCAAAGAGATGAGAAGCTGCTTTATGAAGTGCTAAGCAAATGGAGGTCCATGTGAGCTAACCATACCACTGTTTTCCCCTGCCTTCATTAAAAAAAGTCCCTAGAGACATCTTTTTTCAATCTCAAAAAAGTTTTAGGGGGTAATGCTAACTCCATTTTATGACCCTTGTAATAGCTTTCATGTTCCTTGTTGTGTTGCTAGTTATTTAAAAAGAACCAAAAATTTATCAAATTTTATAAAGTGGAAAATGGGGGTTTTATGTGATGTGGCACATCTGATTCAAATTCACAGAATTTCTGGTATCTTGCAATATTAAAAATAATGCAAAAATAGTGCCCACCTAACCCCAGTGGTATTTTGACTTTACATTTTTTCTCTTCAATTAATTTGACCAGAAATGCTTCACATGTCTTTAGAATATATTTCACACTGAAAGATCACAGCTGGCACACTTCCTCCTCCTTCCATTTCTCCTGTAAATAAGCATGGATTTGTTTCTTAATAACCGTCCAATGCAAATGTGACAATGGTTTAAAGCAAGGTTTATAAAATATCTGCACTGGTGTAACATTTTAGGGAGACCGTAAAGTCCTTTGGTTTTTGATCTCTTGAACTGGATATAAATAAAGACTTCTGGATTTACTCAAATTTCAGGCACCAGTAGATTTATCTAATACAGTTAAGATTTTAACTGATTGAAACATTTTAGCAGAACCTCATTTCAGTAATTCAGATACAGATTTAACACAATTAAAATCAGATTGATTGTCCATTTGATTTTTTTTTTAAATTGTAGCTGTCATCGTCACGAATCCTGTTTTGAAAAGTGACTGTACATTATTAACAAAGCGTGTTACCAAGGAAGCATTAATCAGTATTACTCTTCCTTAACCTCTACGAGTGGCACAATAGGAGACATGCCCAGCCTAATCAGCTTCATTGTGTTATATCACCTCCACTCTAACTATATCACCGAGAGTTCAAAGACCTTACGCAACATGTTATTGCTGAAACCATCTTTAATCAGCTGCATTGGTCTTTGTTAGATCATGGAGGTCTAAGTCATAATGAAAATGGCAGCTAGCTCTGATAGCAGCCTAATTGGGAGATAATGAGCCAATAACATCAATGGCTAATGACATACCAAGTCAAAGTCACACCCCCCTCAGGCCACACAGAGGCTCATTCAGCGCTGATGGAGTGCATAGCTGGGAAGTATACACCATGCCCTGTACAAACAGGCTGTCTTGATGGCTTCATTAAGCTAATGAAAGGTTGAGCCTGACACATAAAGATGGTGGTCTAGCTGAAGGAAAAGCAGACACACCTGCTATGTAATACAATGTTTAACAGTACCCTGCAGAAGAAAAACCTCACAGCACCTGCAGAAACAGATATACCAAAGAACACAGATTTATTTATATTTCATCCAACTTCTATCCAACAACATGACTGCAAAAACAAACAGAGGAAATGCTTCTTAAATAAAAAGTAGCGCAGGACTTTTAGGAACATTTATGCTTATGTGTAGTTTGTTTGTTTGTCAGCAGACAGGGCGCGTGTTGACGGCTTAAGCGCAGTACGAGTGTGTGGGCGTGGGGACCGGAAAGTGGGTTGAAGGAGGCTGAACTTTTGTCAGCTTTCAACAATGAGCTAGCGAACAGTACTAACAGTAAACAAGCTTGATGATGCATAATCACATTAAGAGAGACACCAAGCATGGAAGAGCGACCCTGCTAATCCACACTGTGCTAGCTCTCTAACCTACACATAATCCTGGAGAGACGGAGCACAGACGAGAGGAAGAGGGAGAAGAAAAGGGAAGAGGAGGGCAAAAGGCAGCTTTGGAAGGCAATGACTGTACATGCAAGCTTTAGGAAAATTAATGAGGTGTTTTCAATATCTACCCTATTGCAGCTGTTTTTTTTAATGTAGAGGGTTTGGGTTTTGTTTCTAACAAAAGAGCTATCATAACCATTCTAAGAAACATGTGAAACCTTTAATTATCTAAAATAATAGCAGACCATAGTAAGGTTTACACATTAGTGTGCATAAAAGCCACCAAGAAGGACTCCTAATCCTGTAAACTATAAGAATCTTAATATTTCTGCCATAAAAAGCAAACAGTACAAAATATGTGAATTAGCTGAGAGATAACCATTGAAGTACTCAATTATTTGGTAAATTAGCTAAAAACAATAAAACTTTTACTGCACAACACAGATTTATTGTACTACTATTGCATCCACCTTAGACACAAAGTATGTATTCAAATGGTCCTTGATATTGTAGCAGTTTTCACACAGCTGTCCCAATTTGGTCTGTAGTATCATCAGGTTACTGGTATTACAGTTCCCAAGTTTAATAAAACATTTTAGGTGTTGTGTATATGTTTTCATATTAATCGAAATTTCTGCAGTTTCATTTTTGTGCAGAAATTGCACAGATTCTCAATAAGGAATGCAGAATTTATTAACTATTTTCCCAAGAGATAACATCTCTTTTTTTAAGGGAAACATGGTACAGACAACCCCCCCCAAAAAAACAAAACAAATATGCAACCTAATTTGTTTCTATATGTCATTAGTGTAAGGGATGGTACAAACAGGGTTGTTCAATTACAAGAAGAACTGAAGAAAACCAGTCACTTCAAAGGCTTTCTGTCTTATTTGACTTGGAAGTACAAGTCAGACGAAGTTTGATTGGTGGATTTTCTCAAATGCGTATGCAGCAGCAGCTGAATCTGAATTGCACATTTATTTATTTTCCCTCTGTGATTGTCCTCAAAGTTTGAAGAGTCAGGAATAAAATCATAACCACAAAGTCAGAATTTGCTGCATGAACTGTGGATTATCTCAGACACCAGGGTAATGAAAAACAGAAAAGTTAGTTTCCTAAAAAGCTTATTTTGCAGAAGGCGCATAGAAGTTGTTGCACGAGGAAAAATGGCTTTGTCTTATGGAGTATCCTGTTGAACTTGCACTAATATCATAAAGCTGCGCTCTCTTCACTGTACTTTCAAAACTTTGCTGAGCTAACTTTTTCTGCCAACTCCTGTGCAGCTGCGGAAAATTCATCATTATCAGCCAGGGGATCAAAAAATGAGGAGGGGGTGAAAATGACAGATGCAGCAAAAGTTAAGAAGGAGGTAGGTGGGTGGAGATGACGTGGGGAGTGAGGATACAGAGAGATTGGAGCCAGACAAAGAGCTGTGTTCGAGAGTGTTACTGTATGGTGTGGGTGGGTGGGTGGGTGAAGTAGGCGTGTGTGCGCGTGTGCATGTGTGTTGCAAAAAACTTGGACTCTGGGGTTTAAGACCAGCTGAACTCTGAGTACTTTGTATTCCCTTTACTGCCCTCCATGTTCCTCTGACAGTTAAGTTTTTTTGGCAAAGTTCAGATAACCAAGACTAGCTCCCTCTGGGTCCGTTACACAGTTGTCTTTCTGGCAGCTCAACCTGCACTGTGGCTGTACATTGTGCTTTTGGGGAAATTCTACTGTTATTTTTTTTTCTGTGTAGACCCATTAAAAACAAACAGTCATGTTCTTTATGTCCATAGTATTAAATGACTCATTCTACTACTGAATATTCTGAAAAAAATTAAATATCTGTCCAGGTTTCGAACTGGTCAGTGTAATATTTTATAGATCTCATTTATGATTGTAGACATTAGAAAATAAGCTTCTGAATATAGTGATTTTAATAGTTTTAGATTTGTCAAATTGGGATTAGACAAAGATTTTAGCAGATATACAACATAAACACAACTGCCTTGAATAACTTTTGGAGTGATTGCTGAAGTTGTATATTGTTTCAGATAAAAAAAAAAATTGCCAATTAAAAAGTCAAACAGATTAAAATAAGTGTCTGAATCCCTAAGAAAGCATAGTGTTTTTATTCCATTTCCAAAAGTGCCTGACATGCTTTTCAGCATCACACCAAAACTATAAACCTTACAATTTCTTTTTCCAATTCTGTAAAATTTGTCTATAAATTAAAAAATTATCAAACTTGTTTGAAAGTGTGTTTACCTCTCTCTGTGCTCTTGTCTCCCAGGGACATTGAAGCTAGCTTTATTGTGTATTTCTTTTCCTTTCTACATGAACTTACCTCTGGCACACTGAAGGACACATCATAAAGAGAACGTTAGCATAAAAGACTTTTTCAAATCTAAATAAAGCACAAAGATCAATATTTTTTAATGCAGCAATTCTTTCAGGTTTAGGTCAAAATGTGTAAAGGGAGTGAAAAGAAAAGTAATTAAATCATATTTATGGTTCTCAAATTTGTATTTTGAAATAAAATAAAGAATATATTTACAAGATGAATATTTTGACTAAGTTATTGTAAATTTACTGCATTAGAAAAAAATCTTTACAAAACGCAAAGTGTTGGTTTTACAAAAGGCATATATTAAAAAAGAAATTGGTAATACTGTAAAGGAGAAAAACAACATTGTTAAAATCAATCAATTAATCACTGCCCTCTCAACCCCCCCGGAACTCCGCCCCTGGCTCTTGTGCTTCCAAGTAAGAGATAAAACAGAACAAACAGGAAAAGAGCCTAAATCAATAAAGACGTGGATGTAAAGTTATGAGAGAAGATGCCAGAATAGAGCTGTAGCCGGAACACCCCTTCTGACCTGTTTCCAAATAATTATGCGCAGAAAAAAAAAATTGAAGTCCCAGAGAACAAGAGCAATTTTCCCACTCTTGCTCACAAAAAGTAGGGCCAGCTGAGAGATGAGAGGGTTGGCCGCATTGTGTTGCCCTACTTAAATCTATCTTTCAATTCACTAAATGTGTTATTTGATTTGGCAACAAGGCTCGTCTGTCCCACTGAGAAGCATGCAGCGTTGGCTGCCTTTGCCAAGTTTGCTGCACTTTGGTAAACTGCCTTCGCCTTGAAGATTGACCTTAGACTTAGTGGGTGGTTCTGCTCTGTGTGAAATGAGTGTGTAGGAGATGTAAAAATATATATACATATATAAAATAAACAAATACAGAATGAGAACTATATCTAATAAGTAAAGTTCAGTCCTTAGTTTTTGTGTGCACTCACAATTCAAAGAAATTATATTAATAAAAATTCTTTTTTTCTATTGTCGACAGAGACAAGAGATTTTTTATTTTTTACAAATATATATATATATATATATATATATATATATATATATATATATATATATTCAACTTTTTAATTACTTGTGAACTAGTATTTTAACATCTTAATAGATAAAAGATGACTTTCTAGACAAAAAAAATAAACAGGATTGTCAAAATCCCGTTTGACAATCCCGTTTGCAATTGATCATCAAATTGCAGTTGATGGTCAACTGCAATTTTCTACATGCAACCACCTCTTGTGGGTACAGAGAATAACTCTCTTACTGATATCAAAGGTATGAGGTTAGTGGATAAACTAGTATGAGAAGACAAAAAAAGGTAACAACCACTTAAATAGCCACTTGTTTCAACCTGGGTATGCAAAATAACACATAAAATCTTGAAGCAGACAGGTTAAAAACGTTGTAAAATCAAACAGAGACTGCAACTCACACATATTCACCTAAATTGAAAAGTAACAGATTGCAAAGTTCTATCTGGTCTTATGAGCCTCAATGTCAGATACAGCATTCAGGATCTGGCATCGGTAGGCCACTTGGTACCAACAGAGCATTGCTTAAGTCACAGTCTTCCTGGGTAATTTTTTTGACCATAACATTTCCTTTATCACCACTCTGCTGATGAGTACTTCCAGCACGGCATTGCACAGTTTCAAGTTCAGATTATCCCAAACTAGTTTCTTGAAAATGACAATGTGACCATGTTTCAAAGGCCTTCACAGTAACCAGATCTCAGATCAATAAAGCACATATGAGAAATGGTAAAATGGGACATTAGTGTCATTGATGTGCAGTCGACATATTTTCTGCATTTGCATGATATCAGACCAAAATATACATTTTCAACACCTTGGTGAATATATTCCAAAATAAATACAAAGGCAGTTCTGACAGCAACGTGAGGTCAGACCAGGTACTCTTGAAGGCATCTAATAAAGAGGCTGGTGAGTGTAGGTATTTTTGTTTTCATCATTACTAATGGAAAATGAGACAGAGAAGAACAACTGTGCAGTATAAGCAGTGCTTTAAACTGTAAGACTGCTTATTGGTTTTCAGAGGAGTGGGAAAAGCCAATAAAACCTCTCACTGATTGGCCTAACACACAAAACCTATTATTTCACATTTCAGAGACAATAAATCAGCATTTATTATGGGGATGTGTTAACTGAAATGACTCGAAACTCATAAGCTATATAAGTTGGACACAGCTGATCCCTCATTTGGCTTTGGGATGCACAAATAATGAACTGCTTCAGCTGAATAAAATATAGCTTTACATTTTTTAAACATGCTCTAACTGAGCTTTGTTTTATACAGTGCAGCTTTGCTCCAAACTGAAAAGTCATCATAGCTTTCCCCTCAAAAGAAAAAAAAAGGTGATCATGTGTTTCATTTACAGCAGAGTTCAGCATGAGGTCAGCAGTATCATAAGCTCCACAATTAAACTTGATGTTCTATGTTGATGGGGCTATTTGTGTGCAGGGTTTGCCAAGGATTCAGGCTGTTATATTTGAGAGGCCCAGACACAGGGGAGGACATCTCATGACAAACCCCCGAAAAGGAATCCACGGCTGCCAACATGATAAACCTGTAGGGAGGAGCCCAAGAAGTGCAGCTCCATGGAATTCATCCTCAGCAACTGGCCTTAACCTTGTGAACTTTTAGAAAACTTAAAAGACCGGGGTTCCTTGGATCCCACACTAAGAGAAACTACTCAGAAAGAAATACAGCAAGATAAACAGGAAGAAAATGTTTTCTTACAGAGCATGCAAAGGGTTGTACCCTGAAGCTCAAACAACAGTCTTGACGAGATGCGTTTTGGTGTGCAAACGTTAAACAACCTTTGCAAAGTCCATCAGTCTGCTGAAATCCGGGTTTTCCCCTTTCGCATTGTTGTGATTCAGCAACTTCTATTAATTTTTTTTCCACCCTTCAAGAGTATATTCCTCAGCTGACAAGGTCAGTAAATGTCCCTATAACTTGGAACAGTAATCATTACTTCCTGTGGTTATTTTTGTGGTTCTATCAAGATGATGTTACTATAAGAAGGGGATTGGTAATCAAGGAATCTAATGCTGCAGGCCCTCCCACTACAGGGAATGGGTTTTCTATCCTCCATTCTGTGAGGATTCAGTCATTTTCTCCTTAAAAGGAAAACGCAGACAAGGCATGAAAGGTCTATGGTGTTGATCCAGACGATAAGCTGACAAAATGGCTTTATTTATCAAAAAGCTTTGGTCATATGTGTGTAATGTAAAGCTTTCTGACCACTGTTTCCCATCCACATGGCTGTGGTTACTGATGTGGTTTATTTGCACTAACCCTGATAATGTAGTTTTCCAGAAAATACTTGGCATACTTAGAGGCACTGGCTAAAACAAATATTTAAATCTGGGTGAGAGAGTCTCAGATGAGTACGTTTGACTGATGTCTGCCAAATTAAACTACATTATGTCCAGGCAGGACAGAAGAATGACTTGTACTATGTTGAAACTCCAGTTTGATGTGAGACATTGGGAAAAACTGAAGGCCAATCAGAAAGACAGGCTGAGACAGTAAGAAAAATCCCATCTGGAATAGCTTTCTGCCTCCCCTCCTGAAACCCAATAGCCATATCAGATCTGAATACTGCACTGCAATAATAGATGAATATTCATTTTTAGTGCGAGCGGAAGACAAACATTCTCGTCCTTAATGACATCTCCAGGGAGGAAGTTCATTACACAGGGTTCTTACGCAACAAAACTCTCATTTTGGGAGGTCAGATGAGGTTCACATTGCTAATATTAGTGCAACTAGGTCAGTGACACTTCTTGCATTAAACAGGATCTCTAAAACAACTGTGACACAAGTAACATCAGTTCTCCAGGTAGACATGATCCGGCTGTTCTGACCTATTTAGCAAAAACAGCAGTAGTTTTTGTGCAGGTTCAAGCACAAAGACTTCATCTATATATCAAAAATACAAACTAATTATGAAATTAGACACTATGTCTTCACTACTATTGGGTTTACTAGGAGATCTCATCTTCTAGGGGTACAATATATGAAAAAAAAAATAACTTGACCCAAAAAATATGGATCTTTAGATCGTTAGATAACAGAATGTGTTTTTCATACAATTACCGTTTTCTATATTGCTTCATATATTACATACCCACTTACTGCTGCTTTACAGTTTACACTCATCAACCACATGAACATTACACTGACATACAGCTTTTAGTGAGTTTTTTTTTTTTTTCTTTTAAGTGGAAATTATCATACAACAAACAAGCCTAACAACTGTGGAAACATAAAAAGAGTTTACCGCACTAGTTTGCATTTCCTTCAAATTTGGTTTCAAATTTGCTCTTTCTACCAATCTGGACAGATGATCACTTTCATGTTCAGAATGCAGCAGCCAGACGTCTTACTAAATCTACACATTTAAATTGCCCCTGTTCTACACTGTCTACTCATTGACTCCCAAAAGATTTTAGAACTATGTATAAAGTAATTGTTCTCACTTTTATTTTAAGGTTCTCATCTTTAGGACTCTAAATAGGCAGTCTACCAAATATTTATGTCAGCTCTCACCCAAGAACTCTTCTGCTCATAGCCTTCCATCCCAAACCCAGAATCCCTGAGTACAAGTCTAAAAACTAAGAGGGGCAGGTCCTTGCAGTCTGTGACTTCTTAACTATTCAACATTTTGCCCCTTCAACTTTGCTTTGATGATTTTGTCGACGTTTTATAAACCTAGTTGAAAAATTAACTTACAGTTACTCAATGAAATTTAGCATATTTTTCTGCAATCAGATTCCGAGCTACATCTGTTGAGAATCAAAACCAGGGCTCTGGGAGTCTCAAGTGGAATATTGCAAAGAAGCAAATAGACAGAAAATTCAGCTTTCCATCAAATGATCTCACAGAGCAACAGACAGGTGTACAGTAGGTATGTATTCCTGATAGAAAGTGTGTGTGTGTAGACGTGCGCTTGTGTGTGTATCTGGGAAAACAGTACAGATGTAGTTACACACTGTTCTGTACATTGATTGATGGTTGCTGTCCACACAGGCCTACATTTCTGAGTGGATTGGAGTCACAGCACATCAGCAAACACAGAATGGAAGACTGTGGTACTCTACACTACAAAGAATAGCAAGACTTCATGCACCACACACACACACACCATGCAGAAGCTCAGTCAAGTCATACACCACACCCACAGATCCACCTCCCCACCTCCACTGCTTGAAGATTTACCTGCCAGCTGCTGCCAGTCGCAGCGAAAGATGGGCTTTGTTGGTTTTGTGAAGCCCACCGACAAGACCCCCCTGGAGACTTCAGGTCTCCAGCAGCACAAGCCTCAGCCTTATCCACTCTGCCGCACAGGCAATCTGTTTTCTATATTACCAGGCTGTATCACTGTACTATGCACTATAGAACAGCAATTGAGCAGGAAATTAAGTTAGGGGATCGGTATTTGGCGGAGGAGAACGAGCTGGTGTGGTCTACTCTCTCCACATACAAGGATCATTAAATATCACATGAGTTTTTTGATAAATTTCCTTTTCTCCTCTATCTGCTGTTCCCATCAACTCACTGCCCTCTTCCTGCTCTCAGTTTTTCTTGGTCGGCCTCCTTCTCTTTTCCTCTTCAATTTCCCTATCCTCATCTGGTCGTTTCTCTCTTGTCTTGCCGTATTTCTGGGCTGATAAAACCAAAACATCCTAATGGATGTTTAAACAGCTTGAGATGTGTCTGCCTGGGAACTACCTCCCTGTGACACAAGATCTCTGGAAAGGAATTGAAACCATTACAGGCTTTCTCCTTCTCGATCTTTTCTTTACCTTCCTCCCCAATTTGTTTTCCTCTATGTGGGTTTGTTTTGTAATTCCTTTTGTCTTTTTTCATCTTAATTGTTTGGGTTCATGCAAACACAACTCAATATTAAATAAGAATTAGCAAGGGTGAATATCAGACTTTCTTCTACCTCTCCAGCTGTCGCCTCCTCTTCCTTTTCCTTCTACATTGATTAACTGTTTCCATTATATGACTAAGAGAACATTAATGCAACAAAGAGGGAAAATTGGCAGGGAGAACAAGATAGGTCAGGGTGATACAAGTGAAGCCTGGAACAGTCGACTTTTACAAGGGTGTACACACAAACACATAAAACCACACATACCAGATCTGTACTCCTGTGTGAATCCCTAACTTATTAATCATAAACCTCATTACCAAACTAATAATTAACTTGCATTTCAGACTTTTAGGTTAATTTTGGGGATTTAAATGACCCAGATCTAGAATTAATAATGGAATGTCCTGTATATTCATAGAAAGAAACTGATATGTACAGCCTTGACAAGTTTTTATAACTGAAATATAATATGCAGAGCAAATGTTTCAAGCAATCTGATGGCTGTATTAAAAGTTTTTGTTAGTGTACATTTGATCAGAAAAGACAAAGCATACTTTAAAGTAATATTCCTTATGCTAGTAACACATTTAATTCAGCGCCGTATAAAACTAATAGTAGCTCACTTTTTCACATGTGTTCTCCTGGATTTTTTGCTATAGAGTAACACAAAGTAATAGGTAAACATAAATGGCAAGGAAAAGCATACATGGTTTCCAAATATCTTGCAAATACAAATCTGAGGTTTGCATACCTAATTGCTAAAAAAAAAGTTAAACTGTTTGTTGTTTATAATACAGAAATGAGGCAGAGGGTCACCTTTACCTTGCACATGTGAGAATGGCTCAAAGCCTAGACCTAATTACAGTTGTTAATCTAGGATTTGAAATTTGCTGTTCACAGATGCTTGCATCTGACTGATCTTGGGTCGTTTTGCTAAACGGATTGGGTGAAAACTTCTAGCTGTTCTTGCAGCAAAAGTTAGTTCTATGAAGTATTGAGTTTGTTTTTCCATGACAAAATGTGACAAAGTTCACGTCTGTAAAAGTACAAGTACTTTTACAAAGCCGTATACTAAAATGTGACCGGTGACTGTTTTCCTCTTTTTTTTGGGTTATTCACACCAAAACCAAAGTTGAATGCTGGCGGTGACTTTCTTCCAGAAAGCCAGCAGTTTACATAAAGGATTCAAAAGGACAACACACTCACCTTTTCTAAAATCATCAAATACACCAATGGATACACTGTGGACAGAAAATCAAACTCATCAATATCTACAAATAACTGGATGAAAAGAAGAATATTACTTACTCAGAGTGTAAATTTACAGCAGCACTGGTTGCATAGAACACACACATGGCACAAAAGCCCAGTGCATTGGTCAGGTTATAGTGAGACAGTCGGAGAGATAAGGCACCAAACAAGTCTAAATCCCCACTGAAGCTGAGGTGATGGACAGACAGGCTACCATTAACAATGCTGTGGCTTGTGAGAGCAGCAGATGATGGAAAGATACCCTGGCATTTGCCGTGTTAAGAAGTGGCCCTTAAAGATTTCACACTTCCAATTTCTTTGAATTATCTGCCATCTCCAGCTTGTCACTCAGCCTGACAATATGTGATTCTTGCTCACTGAAGAACCATGGCTGAGTATTGACAAAGCAATCCACAATGATACAGCGTGGTCCGATAAAACATTAGTCAAACTACATCAGTGTATCCACAATCATTGTATGCACAATCACCGCCTACAGCCGTGACTGGAGGCTGGAGCCTGCTTTTCCGTGAGATGGGAGGAAACAACACCGCTATTTCAAAAGCAAAATATTTTATTTATCAGAAAAAAACGGAATCACACAAGAGAGTGTGTCATTTCCTGTGCATGGACAGACTTTAAGGCAGTGGTTCTTTAGCTTTTTTGAGGTGCCGAACCCATCAGTTTTATATGCGCATTCACCGAACCCTTCTTTAGTGATAAATAAAATACTTTTTTTTTCAAAATTCAAGACATAGGTATTTGTTTTTTGCTGGTGCACAAAATGAGCCGTGCATGAACGTCACCTTGCTCAAAGAACAAAACCATGAACTCACAACAAATTACAGTATTACTTTATTCTGGCCCCCCAAAAATATTTTGGCCCCATAAAAGAATTTCAGCCCCCCAAAATATTTTTTTTACTATTTTACTAATAAAAAATACATTTGGATTTTCTTGAAGAATTAAATTTTTTTTAATAACTTAATTCTTTTTTTAAATTTTAAATTCAATTTGTTTTTTGTCGTTTTGAATCCACAAAATACTTTATTGGGGCCAGAATAAAGCATTGCACAAATTACATACAGTACCTGCAAATCAGTGTGACTTCTGCTGTTGTTTTTGGGAGACCAGTTCAGATAGGCGTGGCTTCACTTTGGCAAGTATAGTAAAGTCTGTTCATTTTCTTCTTTTTTTGCTCGACATACTTAGTATGGATTAAAATATTAAGAAAGAAACCACGAGACGTACAACTACGACAGCCGTTGAATACTGCGCGCACTAAATTCCCCGCAGCACTGATTGGCCAATAAATGTAACATGATCCTCTGCAGCAAGTGATGGCCAAGCGGGGCGTGTCATCACGACTTTACACAAGTGTGTCTTTACCTCCGCGGCAGAGGCCTCTCCGAACCCCTGAGACCGACTCATCGAAACCCTAGGGTTCGATCGAACCCAGGTTAAGAACCACTGATTTAAGGGAATAGTTGGATATTAGCAGTTAAAGCTGTACCTGTAAAAGTGGCTCTGTTGGAGTCATCATTTAGTGTATATCCTGATTAGTTGGGTCAGATGGCAAAAGCTAAACGATGGTACATGAGTGATTTCTAAAATATTAATTACATATTGGCTTGATGTGGTTCTTGTATGGTTGATAAATCCATATCTAATTACACAAAAAATGATGATAGGAGGTGGTGTGTTACCTAATATCTTCCACATGAAAGATGACTGTGAAAGAAACATGGAAAGCATTCCACTCAAAGTAGCAAAGTAACACAAAAATAAATCAGAGTCAAATTAATAAAATAATGTTCCTGTAACAGAATTTAACATTTCTACTTTTTATAACACTACTCCCATATTTTTATCTGTTACTGGAAAAGCTTCGCTTTGCATTCAGTGTGTGTTCCACACAGGAATTTCATAGATGAGACGCATCCTCCTACCCATTTTTACCATCAGCTTTTGTGAAAATAACATTCAAAGTCAAAGATTCATGAAATAGCCTTTAGCATGACATTTTTGAAATCTGACTTCTTCACAATAGTAAAAGTCCACTGCAGAGTCATCCCTGCTATGACTAGCTATTGGTCTGTTTTGCCATGAGTTTATGGGACACTAAATATTTTTGATAGATTTTTTTAACAATTCTTTTAAGTCTCAGGTTTATTTCTTTTAAAAGCCAAAATTACAGAGCATAAATGAACAGATTAGCAGCTCTGTCTTCACAAATAAAAACAAGAGTTTTAGCAGATGGTCTTTCAACATTCAAGAGAAATAAAATTTACGGTGCACCATTCCACACTCAGATCTTCAACATAAGCAAAGCTGCTTCTACTTCATGTTTGTTTCTCTTTTAAAACATACGGCAAGTTTAAAACCGAAAAGCTTCAAGTGTCACTAAACCAGATACTGATTAAAGCGTGCATGTCTTTGCATAACATCGTATATCTGTGTTATCTTGCGGTGTGGTGTGTATTGACATTTTCTCAATCTCCTCTCACAGTTTGCTCCAATGTGCTTCACAGAGCGGAAAACATTTGTTCAGGTCCACTTACGGAGCAGTGACAACCACCAAATGTTGTTACGAGACAGAACAGACTCCTTATCAGATCTTTGGCTTGATTCTTTTTCTTGCTGCAGCAGACAGACCATGATAGAAATATTATAACATCACCATTACCCTCAGTGTTCAGAGAACAGTGCACAGCCGGTGCTTTCCATGAATTATTAAAAGCAGACAGATTACGCTGCAAGGCTGCGGCACGCTACAGATGCTGCTGAGCAATACAATACAAGAAATGTGGGTAGGTGTGTGGGTTTGTGTTTTTCCTCCTATTTTAGAGGAAGAGGTTTTATAAGAATCTTAAATTTTAGCGAGGGGATGGGGGACACAATTAGTTTAAAAGTACCAAGCTGGGTTTCAACATAAATAGAGGTAATTTTACCAGCAGGCACGGGAACACATGTCAATTTATGTGTGTCAGAGGATGATGGGGGTGAAGGGCATGGTGTCAGGGCTTGTCTGACATGTGGCCTGGTGGGTTGGCTGGCTGGATGGTTCGTTTGCTGAGTTGATGACTGCTTGGGTGCAGCCCAGCTCCAACCTGGCAACTCTCTCCTCCTCTCCCTCTCCCTCTCAGTGTCTCTTTCTTTCCCTGGAGTGACGGGCTGAGACATTAAGACAGGCGTTTTAATTAACTGTGCCACTCTTCCACCTGCTGCCCTCAATATGTTCTGGCCCTGGCAAGCTGTCTCTCAAACCACTGACTCTCTTGCTCTCTTTTTGTTCTATATACCCCCTCTCTGTATCATTTTCCACTCATTCACTTCTTTATCTCACTTGCTTTCCAATTTGGAAATCTGACCCTTCATCACTTCCATTTTCGCTCCCTAACCTCTTTTTTCCCCCTCTTTATCCGCTGTGTATCCTTCCACAGTTTGACCCTAATAAATGAACACTCATAGGAATAGATAAGGTAATTCCATCAGGCTTAAATGACAGAATTAGCCAATTTTTCTTTTTGAACTCGGGAGGGGATCCACTCCTGTGTGTCCTGTTTCACTCGTTCCCTACCTTGCACTCATGCATATCCGCCAATTTGGTGCACACAAACTCCCACGCTCTTCAAATCTATCTTGTAATTCAGTTCTGCCCAGCACTCGTCGGGCTGTTCATTAAAGCCTGATTGGAGATGGATATTTCTGTTCCCTCATGACGAAATGAAACCGGGGATCAAACTGAGGACATTTACGGGATTTAGAGGAACCGCGGCACACAGGAGAGAGCAGCGTCTCTCTGTAAACTTAGACTAGTCTAATAATAAATATTTGCACTAATTTGTATAAATGTATGGCCGGAGCATTAAGAATCTCATTTAGCACTGCAACTCCTACAGTTTAATCATTTAGATCATAAATTGAGAATTAATTTAAACAGGACAGAGCAACTAATGATGGACTTTTACCACTCTACTTAATTTGAATTACTCCTTTAATAGGGTTAATAATAGACGGCATTAGCGTTGCAAGAAAACGATCCCACAAAGTGTTGTATTAAAAGGATTAATGTTCTCCTTTTAGAATTAAAACCAGGCCTATGAGACACAGCTAAAACTAACAAATGGTCTGGTTCCGGCTCCGTGATGGGGCCTCAAGTCACAGGCACAGAACAGTAAGAAGACAGCAACCCGGGACAATATATCAACCCTGCAGACGGGGAGCATTCATCTGCCGCGTGAAGGAGGAGTGACTTTGAAGTTCTCTGCGGTGAGGTGAAAGAGCAGCCCTGGCCTCAACCTTCGTGTTTATGTAGCCACTCTAGCCTTGGGAGAGCTCTTAATGAATGATGTGGATGGATGGAAACTGCAGATAAAAGGACACGCTCACACATCTGTCTGAAGGCCAAAATACACAGCAAGGATTTAAACGTATTTTGTGATGGGGCCATGTAGGGTGTTAATTTGGTGTCAATTAACAAAAAAATCGTCATTATTGATTTAAAAACAACACATTACATCAATGTGGAAAGTGCCAGCTAGTGAAGATATTGTTCAGGATTTTTTAAAGTGAAGTTCTTCTAAAAAGGTGAGGAGGAGTTAAAGGAACGCAGACTGAATTTATGTAGCACACCTTTCCAGGAGGTGTGCACTGGTGGCAGTGTTCTGGCCGATGACCGATTAACAATCTTTAAAAAGCCTGGCCTACCGATTTTGATTTTGGCCAACAAATGTTTTATGTCTGGAATGTCGCTAAATATATAGGACAAAAATGACGTGGTAAGCCTGGGGTGACTTTTGTTAACTACAAATGTGCAGACATGATCTGGTGTACTGGTCTTTCAGTCAAACCTCTCTGACAGCAGAGTAAAAGAGAACAGTGGCTGATTTTTAGACCTCAGTTTCCCTTGAAACTCAAAAATCATCATCATGTTTGCTTTAGGCAGCTTTTTTACATAAAATTCAACAATTGTTTAGACTGGGAAGAGAATTAGAAGGCAGTGCACGACCAATTGTCTTCCAGCGGGAAACACATACTGAAAACAGAATATGTAACGTGTTTCCAGTCAGAGCAACTGTCTGAAACGTAAGGCACTGTAAAATCTGACAAAGTTAACATCACTTTCAACTACTATAACATATTTTTATTTGTTTTATTTTTTAGACTGCATTAGTTTTATATCAGACAGTTACTCTAAACAAACGCAGTACATGTTCTATACTAAGATCACACCGAGTGGAAGCTCACTGGTGGTTCACCACCAGTTATTGCCATATTGTAAGTTAGACGGTTTTAAACTATCATCTTACAAAAGCAAAAAATTAACATTCACAGTTCCAATTTTAATTTACATCTGAATATTTAAATTTAAAGGCATAACAGTGTTTCTATTTGATGTGACAGTTTTTAAACCATGTAAAGTTCTCTCCTTTAATTACAAAGCACTAAAAAGACTTGATGCCCTGCAGCCTCTCTTCACTCTCATCCCTCTTGCAGCACATCTACAGGAGCATGTTGTCCTTGTTGTGCTGCTGCTGCTTGCACGAGGGCCTCTGGAGATAAATTATGAATGCAATGCAAAAGCTGTAAAATTTGTTGTATCTTCTATTATCTTCATGTTAAAGGCCACAAAAGCTCTTCAGTGAAGTCAGCCATTAAGAAATGACAGGTATTGCTATCAGGCTTCTTTATAGGCTATTACCTGCGATGACAGCAGCTGCTGCTGCACTACTGTACGGCCTATCACATTATTTGCAGCTAAAGTCAGCTACTGTGTCATTTTGCCTCATTTTCTTGACAGTGCTATCATAAATCCATTGGGCTGCAGGGGAAACTGTCGACTACCTCGATTATCTTCATAGCCTGAATGAATTCTGAAATGTATGTAACAGGCAATGACTGTTATGGATCAGGAGGCAGGGCCATTCTCATGCTCTCTCTTTTCCCTCTCTCTCTGTCTCTCCTTTCTTGTATCTCTCTCAGGTGATGTGCTGATCGGGTGCTCGAGGGCTCTGATATGAACATAAAACTGAGCAGTATGAGGTGAACTTTGAAGCACACCGTGACAATTCATGGTCACTGACGTCACCTCCAGTTCTTGAAGTTATTCAGCAACTGATGTCACTAAATTCACATTTCAGTGAATTTGAACATAATCCAAAAAAATCTATTTTTTTGGAATTTCATCAAAGAATTACAAGTATATATTCGTACAGATTTAATACACAGAGTGATATATTTAAATTTCTGTGTTGACAATTATGGCTTACAGATAATGAAAACTCAACGTTCACAACATTTCTTGATTATGTAGGACTTGTTAATGTATTACCATGTTAACAAGAAAGTCACTGACACCTGCCACACAAAGTGGGGACATTCACAAAAAGTTTAGGCTAAAAAAGTTAGCTGTGTCCAAGCATACTGAAAGTTAATGAAAAGTCCTTTTGTCAGTTTCTTTCTTTGGCTAGGGACAACAGGCATACGATTTCTCTCAGTGGTTCAAAGTCCTCTTTTCAGATGGTAGCAAATTCTGCATTATAAGTCAATGAGAAGTGGAGTGGGATAAATTCCGATTCTTTTAAGCTCCTTTTTGAGATGACAAACTCCAGATCCAACACTCTAGACAAGCTGAAAGCCAATGTTGAAGTAACCTGCCCTTTCTTAAGAGCCCTGACCAAATGGTGAGTGACTCTACAGTACATTACAATGACATATTTTTCAATAGACTGCCCTTCTGTATTAAAAATTATTTCTTAAATTCTAAATGAATCAGAAACTGAATTCTGGTGTGTGTTAGCTCTAACCCATAATCAATGTTATAAGAAATAAACACATGAAATACACCACTGTTAGCAGATAATCCAAAATATACCCATAAAATTTCATTTTTTTTAAATCAAATAACAAAAATCAATTCACCTTTTCATGATACTGTACATATAAAGTTAACAACATGCAGGTGGATTGAGTATTCCACCAAACTTCTTCTTTTACAAAATACAATATTAAAGAAAAGAGGGATAATTGTTTCTTTGCAGGAATTATTTCACATTGCTGCCCAGTACCTGTCAGTACTTGACTGTGGTTTGATCCACACATGACCTTTGCCTTGTGATTCAATCGCTTCACAAAACAAGAGACTGCCACGTTTTTATTAGAACCACAGCCAATTTGTTCATAATTATTATGCCTACAGGGAAGAGAGCATAAACACATAATTAAAAACATAATTAATAACCTGCGGGCATCATCTTCCCACTCTTGTTGCATCTTAAACACTATGTGACACCAATTTAAAGCTTGAACACAGTGAGCACATTTCCCTTTCTATAGGGTTAAAAAAAAGGAGAGAGATTAATGAAATCGATTGAAGTATTAATCTATACCGTGATCAGGTTCCACACGGGACCGAAACACATGTTTCCTCCCTATTTTTGGGAATCCTCTGCACAACAATAACGAGACAAGGCCCCATCAGAAGTGAAACACCTCACTGACTAATTAGACTCTCAGGCTGCAGTTCTGGCAAAATAAGAAGCGAAAAGTGCTTGAAGAGAGACTTGCTCTCCCGCAATTTGCATCTGCCACTTTTTACTGCATCTGTTCCAAGTGCCATTCAACGTTCCCGTTCTCCTTTTGTCAGGGAGTGTTGGGGCCCAACTATTTAAGCTCACCTCCTACCTACCCGGAGCTTTGTTTCAGCTCCTCTGCAGACCAGTAATGAGCCAACCGCCACAAAACTGCGAGGAAATTAATGACTCATTACGAACGGGGGCCCGGGACGCTCCCGCGGCCGCACCTCCTCCTCCCCACCCCGCCCCACCCACATGCCTACATGTAATCCTCTCTCGCTCTCACCCCCTTTCTCTCACTTACCCTCATCCCGTCAACCCATACAGAAAGACCTCAACACCTCCCTATCAATTAGAGCCTATTACAGGGCTCCCATGCTAGCCGGGCAAAGAAAGAGGGCCTTCACAGCTCAAGAGTGTGTGCAGCAGAGATTGCGAGGGCTGAATGAGGAGCCTTAAGGTGCTCCTTTCACACCCTTGCCCTTATCCATTATGCCAGTGTGTAAAGCCTCACAGGAGAAATGTGCGGCCCTAAAGAGACACGAGGATGAAAATAAGTCAAGGGAGGGATCCGTGGTCACACCTTTTCCCTTTTCGTCCTACTTTAGTGTCAAATTATATCATAACTAGTCCCTAAGCTGAGCAACATGGTCACTGTGCACCCCGTTTGCATAGGGTAGCAGAGCAGGGGAAAAAGATGTCAAGCTCTAAATGTCATGTATTGCTATAAATGATGTGATCTGAATTAACAGGGAGACAAGGGCCGATATAACCAAACAGTGAGTGATGTATTGTACAATTTTAAAGAGGAATGCAAAATAACTACTTTCACAAAAAAAATACAAAACGTGGTTTGTATTTGTGTTGAACCCCTTTTACTCTAGTACCCTTAAATAAAACTTGGGCACCCTTCAGAAGTAATCTAACTAGCAATCAAATCTCAGCAGTTAATAATCTTGCGTTGCCTATAAAAATTGAGGCCTTTACGGATTTCTTATAGTGTAACAGCGTGTTACCCTTTATTTCATTCCCGGCGGTACAACCCCCTTATTTGCAGGGTTGTTGCTCTTTGTTCAGAGGGCTGAAAAATGCCGCGCTACATTGCCACAATTTTGGAATATCTTCTCCCTCTCTTTTTCCTGATATCAGCTTTCCATTCAAGCATTCAATGTTCATTGGCTTTTTGAAGCTATACAGCACATTTCATGGCAATCCCGCCGAGAGTGAATGGGTGAGATCACATGGGTTTGAGGTGGTTTAGAATAGCAAATCCTGCAGAAAGTGTCATTTCCAGTTGGAGGCATCAATTTGGTGTGTGAAACAGAGGGACCCAGGAGACCCTGATAGCCTTAGAGATTCCTTACAAGAGCAAAAGGGTCTGGGGGATCGGCTCACGTTCACGTTGGATAAAAGGGAGAATTCCGTAAAGTGCTTCAAATTCATGAAGCAAAGTATAAAAGGAGAAGGAAAAGAGGATCGTAAAGTAGAGTGCACATACAACTTAAAGGAATAGGACCCCTAACATATCATTACTAAGCAGTAGGGTGAGCCTTTGTAATACTTGAAGTTATTAAATCATGAGATTTGTCTTGCTGAGATGACAAAATAGAAAGAAAAGCATTTAGTTTAGTTTTTTTTATATTCACAGTGTCTTGCAAAAGTATTTGTGCTCATTAAACTTTTTCATGTTTTTAACATTACAGCCACAAACTTTAATGTATCCTATTGAGATTTCCTTTGGTAGACCTTCTACTTCATAATTATAAACCACTTTGTGTTTGTCTATCACATCGAATCCCAATGAAATATACTGCTGCTTTTGTTTTATGTATAATTGTGTATCAATACTTTGTAAGACTCACTACAGTAAATAAAAGACAAAGCAGCCAATGCTTTTTGACAAGCTAGCTAGGTTAGTGCAAAAACATAAAAACAAACAATTCATCTTTGACCTTCGACTGTAAAAGGCAGTCAAAGACCATAAATATAGTTAATAGGAATGCAATAAAACGCTGGCACCCACAAAGTAAAAATCTAAATTATTGGGACTTTTAATTAATTTATTTATTTTTGCCAAGCATTTCGGTAACTATAAAATCAGACACGCAGGCAGCGGTATTAACTCAAATATAAAGCCTCAATTAGTTTCAGTAAGAGCAAAATGGCTGATAATTATTGCATCAGCTCATTAGACTTGTTTTGACACTAAGCCCACTTAAATCACTGTGCATGCATAAACACAAGCAGAGATGTAAATACATGCATGCAGATGGTTAGAGTTTATACCCACCATAATTAGGCAGATAACATACAGGTTTACTGTTAAAAGGGCAGAAAATCCAAGGTCTTATTTGAATGTCTGTCACTTCACAAGTTATATGTGAAGGAAAGGATTCCTAACCTTAGACAAAAATCACTCAGATTTAGACATTGTAGTATAAGTTAAAAAGTCAAAACTAGATTGCTGATTCCATTACTTTCCACTAGAATATTAGCCAAGAGTGGATCAGGAGTGTAAAGAAAGACCGTCATATTGCTTGCCCAACAACAGACTCATAATCAGAGGCTGCCACTGAATAATATCTTTGGGGGTCGGCCATGAAACTTTGAGCTTCAACACATTAAAGCACAAAGCGCCATAAAATAATAATGCATGCGGTAAAATTATGCTGCTAGTAATATTTTAAATTGCTGCTGTCTGTTAAGGAGACATATCTGTATTTATTTACAAGCAGGGGCGGGAGATGTGGGGGGAACTTTGTCTGAAGGCATGTTTACGAAAGTCGACTCCAGCTCTGAGGTAAGTGGCTATAAATCTGCGAGTGGATCTTTGCAAAGTTCCCTTGGAGGACATAACTTCAGGCCTAACCATCTCCTTCTTTCACTTGACTTTTAAACATTTAGATATTGCCAGGCCAACTTTGTTTAATGCGGCTTCTAAATTATGCAGCTTCCACTTTGATTGCACAAGCGTCAGCTAATCAGAGTTGATAAAGCGTTGCAATAAATTCACATAGGATAGAAAGTTCAGTGTGTTTGGCCTTGATCTGAAGTGTTTATCGTTTTAGAAATAATAAAATGGATCTTTGACAACAGGCTACAGTGCCTTCCAAAATTATTCGTGCCCCGTGAACTTTTTCACAGTTTGTCATTTTGCATTACAATCGTCACTGCATTTTATTGGGATGTTATAATGATAGATGAATGTAGAGTGAAGTATAATTGTGAAAAAAAAGGTGCATATTAAAGTCTGAAAAGTGTGGTATCTATTTGTGTTCAATTCCTTTTAATACTTTGTCAAATCAAGTTAGCAGAAAACTTTGTGCGGAAGTACAGCTCAAAGTCTTTTGAGGAGGAGCACCTCTACCACTTCTGAACATCTAGAAACTATCATAATTTCCAGATTATAAGCATCTACTTTTTTCCACACTCTTGGAAAACTTTAATGCAGCCAATATGCAGATTTTTGCCAACTCGACTTAAGAGGTTATACCTTTGAAGTAAACTGTCCTACTACTGTTTCCCACGGTCAGGTCCTGCTGCTGTGATAACCATAGAAGTAGCATATGCTTAATTTCATTTTGATCAGCCTCACTATAACCCCACAGCACAATGCTGCCAACACCACACTTCCCAGTGAGATTATGTGTGTGTTCAAGGCGAACACACACCTTGAAGACACATATTACACTTTGTGTAATGTGCTAGATTCACATTACACAATGTGTTTTGCTTCTTCATGACTCGCTGATGTTCTCTACCAAACCTCTGAGATGTGTGGGAGAACATCAGTACTTATGCTGAAATTAAATTGCACACCAATTCACTGATTCAATCCACAAATTAAGTGATTTTTGAAGGAAGTTTGTTGCACTGGATTTTATTTAGGATATCAGATTTAAAGGTGCTGAAGACAAATCCACAGCTCTTCTGATTCTTATTTGTTCTTAAAAATCTAAACATTTCATATTAAAGTTTTTGGCAAAATGTGAAACAGTTCAAAGTGTGTGAAATAATTTTGTGAGGCGATTATCTTTCAAATATTAGAGTGCTTTTTTGTTGTTGTTTTTTTTTTAGGTGACCGTCATCTGTTAAGATCAGTATCTGCCCCTAAGATATACTTCCACTTGTTGCAGGTTAACTTTTCAGCCTGCTCTTTCAGTACTTGACCCTTATGGTAAAATGATGAAAAGGGTGAACTACATGAAGTTGAGAACGTGACTTGTGCTAATGAGAGGAGCCTTACTTCTATGATCAAAAAGATCTCCTATCATGTAGCTCATATCCCCGGTGGCTATTAAAACCAGATGGAAATGTTCTTTATAACCCCCACTGGATCAACATTTTGAAGATAACTCATTTACACCTTCTTTTTTTTTCTTTTTCCTCTCCCCATATCCCTGGCATGTTTATGTTTTTATTTTGGTTTCAGGTCCTGAGGTTCAGATCATGGCAGCGATGGTGTTGTAACAGCGCTGCACTTGGCTGACCCACAGATGATGGACGCAGAGGTCTGTTTCCTACGGCTAGGATGATTAAATAGGAGTGAGGATTAAGAGAACTGATTTCTTTCCCACTTGGGTTCAAAGGGCTTAATCAAAGTGTTTCACTGCTGAACTCTTGCCCCTCACTTTCAGTGCATAATTAACTGGCAGGTGGTGATAAGGTTGAACGTTGTGAAAAGACTATTTGAGTTAGTTTTTTTTTTTTTGTGCAGCAGTGAACCTATCAACAGGTGATGTCATTGTGGACTAATTATTGGCTGGAAAGCTTCATTGATCCGACAGTTTAACTCTGGGAAAATTGTTTCTCCTTCAGCTAAACTGGAGGAAATTGACAACTGCCCGTTAAAGTCTGAGCACTCTCATTTCTTCTACTTTGTTTCCTTTCTCCTCTCTAATGTTTGTACCTTTCTAGCCTCAGATAATCCTGGAGGCCTGAGTATTTATGCACAAGCTCAACCATTTCTGTCTGTCCACTGCATTGGTGATGTGAGCTGACACTAGCTATCAGTTCACACCTTGGGCACACAAGGAAAGGTGCTAAACAAGGACTTCAGGACATGTCACAGTGTAGAGCGAAGAGACAAGACCAGGCACAGAGGTAAGAACATGTTCACTCTTAAATGAACACTGAGGAACATATACTGTGCAAAAACTAGTAAACGGTGTGTTGAACACAGTTGGTTGATTGTTACGTAGTTTAACAAGCTTCAGCTCTGGGTCTGTTCTGTTTCAGTGAAATACAAGCTCTGTTAATTTGTGTAGACCAGATTATGATGCTGGGAATGCCCGAGCCCCCCTGCCAGCGGCTCATATGGCACCCGACCGTAAAGACCCTCTCCACAGGTGGTGGGTCCACGACTCGCTTTGTAGGGCTAACCCCGGCAGAGCAACAGATGCCAAGACTCGGGCGGATGTCCCTTATCTTGGCAAGGCTCGCCAAGATCTGCAGTCTTTCTTTACCGAGATCCTCAAATCGCTTTTTAGTAAGTTAAGGTGGCTGGACACAACTGAGTGAGGACAACCATCATCCTTGGGAACTCAGAGTACACACCTTTACTTCTCAACTTTGAAAGGAATCAGATGAGGATTTTTGGCCATCTGGATCCATCCTAGGTGATATATATATATGTATATATATTTTTTACATCCTCTATTTCCTGGCAAGTTGCTAAACAAACCCATAACTTGCCAAAGGAACATGTTAGGGAAATCGCATTACTATGCTAACAAAAAAACCCAAACTGATTTAGTAAGAGGTGGCATTACTTTATAACTGATTCCACAATAGTCACCATGCAAATTAAGCACAAAATTAGGATGTTACAGCATCACAGTTGGGCATCATTGGCGGTAAGAATCCAAAGCATATGCCACTATTTAGTTCAACATCTTTTATCCTCATTTGATTTTTACTGCGAGACTGTGTCAGTTCAATGTTATGCTGCGTAGTGTGTATATGTAATGTAATTAGATAACATTCAGAGCTTAATAAGTCTTAATGACCTGTTGAATGTTACTGCAGCGTGGAAAGGATGGAAAGCTGAATAAAACATGAAGGCTGAGTTGAACAAAGACTGATATAAATAAAAAACTAAAATAATCATCTAATTGTTTAGTATGTTTTAAAGGCAACATTTGTAAAATCACTTACACATAGCCAAGCTGTCAAAAAAATTTATTAATTTTCCTTGAACTTTGCTTAAACTAAAAGCTAACTCCTGAGGAACTTACAGTAGTGATTTTCAATATTTAATTTCAAGATCTCACTGAGCATGATGGTACCTTCGCCAAGAGAGTTTCTGGGTTAATTTAAACAAAACTTGGAAAGAATGGCTACAGAACTCTTATTTAGAACCTTTTAAACTTACAGTATTTGTATAAATCAACCATTTATCTTCACTTGAAATGTAATTCTCTTTCTCCTCCTCTCACTTCCTGTTTTGTCACTAAAAATCATGTGGAACCTACATCACTTTATGTCAGTATTTACAATTTTGATCTGGCTGTTGTTTCCCAATGAGCTGAGCTGCTTTCTGCCCCCCCACCCCCCTCTTTTTTTTTCTTTCTTTTTTTTTTTTTTTATTCATTTAGCTGTAAGGCAGAGTGCGATAAGACAGAACGAAGTCTTCCCTCATAACGAGGCACATGCCAAGTCTGACATAATCCAATCTGGTCCATTTTCATCAGCTTTTGTCTTGTGTTTTTTGCCTCTCTTTTGGACTTTCCTTTGGTTCCAGCAAAGCCTCAAAAACCTGAAATGACACAATTCGGTCGCACTTGTATGGCGTAGAGGCTCCAATCCAAAATGGCTTTTTTTCTGCGGGGAAAAAAAAAAAAATCCTTACAGACCCACACACGTTTAAATCTGGCCCTGGGGGCAACAGGATCTAAACCATGGAGATAAAAAAACATCCAGGCCAAAAGCAGAAATATATATTTAAAGAAGAGGGCTTACCATAGCAAGGAAAAGGCATGTCAAACTTGTGGAAAAGAGGCATTCTGAGTGAGTGGTAAACACAGACCAGTATGCCCGTAGGAAAGCCTCAGAAAAGCTCTCCACACATAAAAAGGGTCCCAGCCTCACACACACAAACAACTGAGTGAGAGACAATGGCGGTAATAACAAGCGAGGCGTCAGGGTGCGGAAAGACGGTTAAACGGTCATTTGTGACAGGGCCTAATAGAATCTCCAACGTGGAAGGAGGTTTGCACAAAAAAAGGACAAATGGTATACTTAAATGGATGCCTAAACGGTGTTCTCTCCAACCAGAAAACATTCTGCTGTTATCTAATAGTTTAGAGACCTTTCAAATTTTTTAAGGATCATTGGTACAGAATCAGGCAAGATGGTCTGGGGTATGAGAAATAAGTATTACATCTGAAGCTGACATCTTCAGTGAGATAAAAAAAAAAAAAAAAGCAAGGCTAAATCAACAGAGAGGTAAAAAAAGAAAAAAAAAAAAAGATAAAGCGTAATACCAGTTGGGTTCTCAAAAATAAAACCTTGCCATATCCTCTTTTTCAATTCACACTCGTGCCATGAATGCCTATATTTCAAGTGTAAACAAAATCCAGCACCACGCAGGAATGATGAAAAGCCACTGCTCTTATTATAGGAGCAAAATAACAAGCTCTTATGAAGAGATTGATTGTTTTCAAATTGTAGATCTTTGTAAGAGGAGTGTAAAGTAGAGCTAAGTCTCCATTATGGGATGCTGTTGCTACATTGCTTTTGATTTTCTGTCAACATCCCTCTTTCCAACAAGGCACTGTATTTACTGAATACATCAGGGCCAAGAAATGGATTGAAAACACAACGTTTGTCTTCTGCAATCCAAATCGTGTCACCAGCTGGAGGAATTGCAGGTTTTGCATCCCGCGTGTGTCTCACTCTGCCAGTAAATTTACCGATTCCATAGAACTCTTCTGAATAGTTGACAGCACAGTATGAAGGGAGTCCCTACATTAAAAAAAATGAACATAGATTAAGCAGGAGCCACAAGAGCAGCCAAGTTAGTCCTACAAAGCTTTCCCCCACTCCGATTCAGGGATTATATACAGAGAAGTGAGTAGAGACTGTTCACCAGACGTGTTCTTACACAAATCCGTGAATGCTTAATAAAGGTGCGGGGTTTTTTTTATAACGATTTACTGGTTTTATGCCCAAAGTGTATTTTGTGAAGCTAATGAGTACTGAAATGTTTTAATCAATTCAGTACAAAAACTAACAAACAGGGTGCTTAAAAATGTTCAAAGCTTGAACAAAGTGGCATTGCGCTGTATGCCATGTCGCTATAAAAATGTATTTTTGAGGTTTTTAAATGTTAGCTTATCAAAATGTTGTAATTTAAATGAAAGATATAAATTTATAAAAGTGTTTTTCAAGAATAACTAATAATTGGTAACTATTTTGGAAACATGTTTCAAAAGATATTTCCATTAGGATATGACTCCACTTCAATTATCTGGTTTTTGTTTAGGGGAGCCCATCAGTGAACACGCACACACACACACCCACACACACACACACACACACACACACACACACACACACCCACACACATACACACACAAATATATATTGTATTACATATTAAGAATGGTTATAAAATGTTTAATTTAGCACTGGGGTAACTCAAACTTTCTAGCAGCTTTTGCTTTTTAAAGCTTAGGAAGACATTGCCAATGCCTTTTAAATCTTAGCTATTGTTTACAGATCTAAACTGTGAATATCCCACATTTTATCAAAATATTAAGAAGCATTTATGTATTTAAGTAACATTTTATGCCTTAAAGGGTTTAGTGACACCGCTCATGCCAACATAAAACTTGCTATAAAGCTGAGCTTTTCAAATATAAATAATTAAAATGCCTTT
The DNA here is from genome assembly GCA_903066825.1 of Alfaro cultratus. Taxonomy (NCBI): domain Eukaryota; kingdom Metazoa; phylum Chordata; class Actinopteri; order Cyprinodontiformes; family Poeciliidae; genus Alfaro; species Alfaro cultratus. The sequence continues at coordinate 45,503 of CAEFZX010014079.1, read as the reverse complement.
GACTGTTCTCTGATCCAAGTTGAAACTGAGATTGAGAATTTTTCTTGTTCAATCCTCTCACAATATACATCAAAAATCCTACAGATTTGAGTTTGCAAAATAATCATTTGCAAAATTATCTTAAAAATTATCTACTTAGCATTTTTTTGTTGTTAAGTAGATCCAATTAAAACTTGTATTTAATTTAATTAATCTGGTTGTTACATTTATAAAACCCAGAAGTAATCATCAAAAACTACTAAATAGTACATATTCAAATTGTTTCAATTGATCGGTAAATTCTAAAAGTTGGTTTTACTCACATGAAGACATTCACACACAAGACTGTAATTACTAACCTAAATGACCGTACTATAAGCAGGTTTCCTTGTCTCCCTGGCTTAAGTAGCACATTCCCAAAATATAAACATCTGTAAAGTAGACTTACCTGTCTCTAACCCACCGTCACACAAAGTCCTATCGCTATATGTGAACTCGTCAGCCCTTTCCTCTCGTTCAGAGTCATGGCCTTTCTGTCCCCTCTAAGTACCTCTATAAATTCAAACGTAATGCTGCTAAATGAGATCACTTACATGTGCCATTTCTCTTCCACTATATTTATCATCTAACACTTTGGCCTTCATTAACAAATAGCACTCAAGACAGCGAGTGGTGAGTGATTTCCCCATCACTGTTGCTGGGGAAGAGAAAAGGACGCTTGTTGAACTCTGGTTAAGCTTGTGATGCAAGTCCAAGAACAGACACATTAGTTGGGTCAGCTAACTTTATTTACTGGTAAGTAAATAAAAAAATAAAAAATACTGTAATCAATAAAAAGAACGACGCAAAAGCAAAATTTATGTATTATATTATGTTTCATCCAAAGCATTTGTTTGCACATTTTACAGATAATGACAAAACATTTTTGCAGCCACCAAGGATGCCGAGGATAAAGAGATGACTCATCCTTGCTGACTGAAAAAGCTGAAAATCATAATTTCAACCTGAACAAATTCCGTATTAGAATGAACACATTCTCTCAGGCACATGCGCGCCAACAGAATCCCTCCTTCACACCACTATCAGACAGTGTCCAATGAGCATCAACCAGCTAGTTTGGCTATTAACACCGATGGTTTTAATTGGCTGCCGTCTCCATCATTGTGTACCACAGTGGGGCGCATTAGCACAGCACCACCTCTGTAAGATTACAGACTGCTCAGCACTAATTTATAGTGCAACTATTCTTTGTAACTCTGGCGCTGTCTCCTCATCTGCGCTGGTAAAGGAAACCTTCAGTTTGGCTATTAATTATTGTGACAGCGGAAAGATGCACAAAGCAAGGGTAACCCCCTTTTTATTTCCTTTAATAAACATTTGAAAACAGCTTCATTATAATAATGTATTTTGATTAACGATGTTTACCACGGTGTTGGTAGTGAAAATTGCTCTCCCATAAATTAAACCAATAAAAGTTAGCTGATGAATTATTGCCTGAACACAAAATGTTACAGTCAAATTCACTCACTGTAGCACCACTCTGTAAAGTATCAACAAAATCTACATATTCAAGGGATAATTAACATAATTAATTTAATTTTCAACAACTAAAACCATAATGGGTTTTTGTAGAAATGTATGCGTGTTCTTTCTTACTTTTTTTTTTTTTCATTTTAATTAGAAAATACAACTATGAGAGTTATAACTGTAACTCTAAAATCTAAAACAATATATTAAGGAAGAAAAATATATTCTGTGGTGCAATACAGCATGTCTGTACGGTAAAATTGCAATAAATATTCCTTAAAAAAAATCTAATTTGTTTTAAAATAAACTTGTTTCCTCTTCAGTAAAAGCATTCCTATGTGAAGTTGTTGACAAATTACCAAGTATCTGAAGTTTCTATATAGAGAGTCATATTTGCTAAATAAGAATAGATGTTTTGAAAATTCTCATTTGTCAGATTAAAAGTACCTTTTAGAATAACAACCTTTAAGTAGGTATTTAACATACTTTTCATTAAGCACACATTTTTGCTTTTAAAAATAGTTTTGTATTGGTCTGGTGTGATATTCTAATTTCAAATGATATGTTTATATTAGATGTAAGTAAAAAAATCTGCATAATTAACAGAAAAATTGGCTTTCAAAAGTACATTTGCTTGTATCTAACCTATATAATGTGCTTCACTTAATAATAAAGTTCTTAAAGACAAATGTGTTTTCAATAATATTCTTATTTGTTGTATAGGAAATTCTCAAAATTAAGCTTGTGTGAAAAGCCATTAACCTGTTGTATTACTTGTTTGATAACGACATAACAGAACATGGATGCATTTTTATCACATCCGCTGTTTCAGTTCTTTGTCTGATAGCTGCATGTTCATGCTGATTTCAAACAGAGCTTCCCAGAGCCTCTTGTATTTAACAGCAAAAAGCCTGTGTTAGCCTCCAGGTAAAATGTTGTATCTCTCTCAAAAAAATACAAAAAAAAAGAGGTGGGGAGCTTTTGAGGGGCAAGTCAAACAATTTTACCATGTCTGTGTTTCATCTAAATCACTGACAACAAAATAGCCTCTAGCGTGAGTCTCAAAGTTAACTATGACATCTGGCATGGGCTCTGAACACCATGACAACAGACACCACACAGCAGCACACAACTGCAGTACACAAGGCAGCAAGGAAGAGCGAGGGGGCTGAAACACAGCTTGTTATTGGGGGATGAATGCAATATAAAAAGATCTGTAATTATGGTTTTTTAAACAACACCTTATAACACGGGGATTATAACACAACCCTCGTTTGTTATCTTAAAGACAAGCGTTGTGGGGTATATGACGCAAATTATTCCATTTTTATTTTTGGGAGTAGGCAAAAACTTACAGTAAAATAGATACATTTTGCCATGATACACATGTAGTTAATTTACAGTGACCGTTTTTATGCATTATACATTTAAACAAAAAGGTTTCAGACGAGATGGTACATCAGCCCTCCTGGGGGCCCTGAGGCTATCGTCAGGGTTGGCATAATGGGAGGGGACTTTAGTGCAAATGTTGTCATCCAAGTGTCCTAACTCGGCATTTCCGAAAGGAAATCCACCAGCAATCACACAGTTCTGAAATTATGTAGAAATAAAATCGAGTACTGATCGACTGAGAGACAAGGATAATTGGGACGAGGAACACCTTGTCTTTGCATAAGTGACAGGAACCTATCCGGTTACTGCTGCTCGGTTTTCCAACTGATGTCCGTTTAGTTCAATGTAGTTCATTTCTTTTTGTTGACGATTAACAAACAATTCACATACAGATGCATCTGAAATATTTTAATTGTTCATCAAAAAATAATGGGTCTTTGCAATACCGTAGAAGAGTTCAGCCAATTTTGAGTAACATCACAGACAGCTTTGTTTTTTTTTTATTATTATTTTATATATACAATAGAAGTATTTAAAAAAAAAATGCAAGGACAATTCAGCCATTAGCTTTGCAGTATAGGTTTAAGTAAACAACTTTTATATATTTATAACACCTTGGGTCTTCTGAGTTTTTATTCTTTCCTGTAGGTTATGAAGACCAGGGATGGATTGTCCAGCATCACCCTCTTGTGGAGCAAAAGCAAAATGCAAGCCCTCTTTGCTCTCATCCTGCTGCAGTGCTCTTCACCCATCTACATCTTCCTGCTCCAGAAGCATCGCCACTTCCTCTTTTCCAACTCTGACATTGTGTCTGTGAATTTCTTACTCTTTGCGCAGTCTCGCTGACCTCTTAGTCAAATATTTAGATGTTCGACTTAGCCTCTTTAAGGAACTGCCTCACAACCTCTTACCATACAGAAATCAATGGGATGAGTTCAAATGGCAGTGAAAATGTTCAAACATAAACAAGTTCATTGGGAGGCTACTTATGGGGAGGGGTATTGGCAGAGGTAGAGGTGCTGGTGGAAGAGACGGTGGGGTGGCGGCAAAGGGCGGGTGTGTGATACTAATGTATGCATAGCCATAGAGTTGCTATGCATATGCATATGGGTGGAGGGGGATTACACACAGGGATGAGAAGAGATACAGAGAGGGTTTAAAGAGAGGGTGAACGCACAGGACACAATGAGGTAAGGCGGGGCATGCTGTGTATATTTACTGGGAGAGGAGAGAAGCAGAGAGAATACGGGGAGATTTGGTACATCTTGGCAAAAATGGGCTTTGCCTTGTGCTAAACAGAGTGACCTCTAGTCAGGGCCTTGGGGGGAGTAGGTGGGGAGGGGGTAGAGTAGTTAGAGCAGCCGACTCTTGCTGTTCCCTTCAGGGAGCAACATTGCACCAAAAAGCATGGACAAACCAGGGCATTAATATCCTCACTCTAACCCCTTGACAATACCCCATTATGTATGTACGCCTCTGTGCATTACACACCTTGAACTAGAAACAATTGCACCCTTTTTCTTTCGCTCCCTTCAGCGCTTGAACCAAAGCCAAGAAATGCAATGAGTGCATTTTATTATATATTTCTAAGGCAGAAACCCATCCGCACACAAACACACACACACACCGCTGAACACCTTCGCTGTGTTCTTTTACATAATCAGTTACCTTGTGACACCTACCTTTGCTGCAAATGACTGTTTGCCTTTTATTCTGCTCAGTGTTTTCTCTCTATCTTTCCCTTCCAGCCATGTGTATCATCTCTAATTACCATTTGCACAGATTCCAGCCTGCCATGCTAAAATCAAGCCTAGTGTAAAAAATTTTTTTGAAAAAAAAAAGGAAGAAAAAAAAAACTGCTTGTACGGTGCAAAGGGGCACATGACAACCAAATAACACGGGCGGGAGGGGGGAAATGGAAAAAAACGTCTAAAACACAAGCTCTGGCTGTAGGGTAACAGCATCAGCACAGCATTATGATGTTTCTAAATGGGGAGTGTGTCTCCTGACACAAGTTCCTGTCCAGATATCGATTGCTCCTGCGGCCGCAACACTAACAGCAATGGAGAGCCATTGAACTTTAAAGCAAATAGTCCTTCTCCCCCGCTCAGCATCCTCTCGCAGACGATCAATACAGGTCGGCCCAGCATGGCTAACACCTCTATCTGGAATAATGGCCTTCCTTTCAAAGTTACAAGCCAGGAAGAAACACAGACAGACCGGAACAGGTTAGGCTGATGTGTGGGGAGGGGAGTGACGAAAGAAAAGTAAAACACGTAACGTTACACAAGTCCTTAATTTTTGTGTTTACTTTTGTTGTATATTAAAATGTTAGTTTGGCACAGAATGAAGCTGATTGTCCACTGCAAAAGGAAGTTTTTAATGCATTAACAACATTGCAAGCAGTTAAATTTTAACCAAGCTGTTAAATGTAAAAATTTTTCGCCGGTTAAATCCATTCATCACTTTTGTAAAAAAATAAATAAATAAATAAATTGTTGGTTCAGTCTTCTGTCGTGTGAAATGAACAGCAAGTCATATGTTTTTATTGTACTAAAAGTCATTAATATAAAAAAATAAATATGTAGAGTATTTCAGTTTGTGTCCAGATTTAAATTTTTTGTTCCAGTTCTCATGTTAGTCAAACTTCCTAGCAACTTGCCTGTGGTTGTCAAAAAAGGCGTAATAATTTCTTCAGACATTTTGATCCACCCAAATATGTTTTATGCAAAATGGAAAAATATTTTGATGGGTAAAATATAAGCAGTTTGATTTATCTATGTAAACTGGAATGGAGGCCACTGACTGAACGTTGAAGATTGAAAAAAGTAAGACCAATCTGCCTAAATTAAAAAATATCCAGACGTTGTAATGCAATGTTTAACAAGCACTGCCAAGACATCAGGAAAACTGGTGCTTCTACTCTCCCTTCCCCGTTGTCCTCTAGCAGTCAGCCATTTGTCTACATGCTTAATAGGTAGAAGTGGGAGTGGCGTCAGTTTGATCACCATTAGCCCCGTATTAAGCACTGTGACCCTAATGTTGCCTACTCCATTACACCGCTGCTGAGAATGGAGATGGAGATGATGACCCTGAGAAGAGAGGAAGGCTGAAGGGTTCAGCTTGGCTGGGCAGAGATCAAGTGTGAACGACGAGAAACGCCCATTAGCCATTCTTGATCACCCAGGAACCTCTAGGGACCAAGAAGAGATACACCCAGTATTCACACCGGTCTTGTCCAAAAAATACAATTATAAACATAATACGGTAGGCTCAACACGTACAACACGTCATTATAATAGATCTTGAACAGGTTTCAGACTTTTACTCAATAAAAATACTTGAAATGTGAACATAAAGCAATCTGCTGAGAATATGACTGAATGTATTTCTGCCTCTTAGTAAAAAAGTTAAAGATTGTTAGCAGGTCACGAGGAGACGATGAAAATGTTTCTCAGTGATGATCTTATGGTTTAAAGGTATAATTTTCCAACAACCAACTGTATGAGAGCAGGGTTCAAAGCCATATGCAAAAAAGAAAGCAGTTTTTCCAGCACAAATCTCTAAGCTGTTCCATGCCTGAATCAGCTTCAGCTATGAGCCATCTATGAAACACAATAGAGAGATGCAAAAGAAAGAGAGACAGAGAGCGAAAAAGACAGGAAGTGAAAAGGCAGCATAGTCCAACATGTTTTACGATAAAAGATGTCTGGATTAAGACGGTTCTTGGCATCAGGAGATGAATCATGTGGCAAAGCAGAGGCCATCTGAACATGGAATGTCAGTGGAGGCTCAAATATGGCAGCACTACAACTCAAAATCTCTTGGCTTGCGAAATTCTGCAGCAAGCTACTGTGTAGCAAAAGTGCTCACTGCTGACTGAAAGAATTTCCTTTCAGAGGATCAGAGAGATCCATGGTGACAAAATGCACCTCATGAAAGTCTCAAGCAGGCTGTGACTAAGATTACAGTAAACATGTTTGTTAGCAAGTGTGCATTGTTCTCATCATACAAGATGAAATTCGAAATGTCTATAAAGGATTATGTTTACAATATAGTAACATATTCCTAAAATCCCACAAATATATAATAAACATTTCAACATCCAAAATTGCAACTTTTATTGTCCAACCATTCCAGATCTGAGCTATATCAGATTTCTTCAAATACTACGTTAACTCAGCATTAATCATTGTGGGCCAGTGGGAGAGACACAAGGATGGCCAAGAGAAGAGATGAAGGCTGGGATGTTCAGCATGGCTGGGCAGAGTTCAAGTGTGAACAAAGGAAACGCCTCTTCGCCCTTTTTAAAAGTCCTAAATTCCCTTTGAGACCTAAGCACAAGTACGAGGATGCATTCCCACTCAAACACAGATGCCTCACACGAAAAAGATTAGTACCTATGAAGAACTCTTTGTGTTGTGAACGTCAACCACATCACACACGTGAACAATTAGGAAGACGAAAAGGAACAATTTTGATATACTTTTTTGAAGTTAGGTGACTGTGAAGTTATGCTCTTCCCTCTGGTAGATATATGTCTTAATTGGGTATGTTTTTAGGCAAGTCAAGGAATCTGCTAACTCATTTTAGCCGAATTTAGTCTTTTTAAAAAACATGCTTTTACTAGCGGGATACAGTATTATATTAGTGGATACTAACTACACTTTCACAAGAGACCATTTTAAGTTTGTTCCAGCTTTCTCAGTCGAGCAGCATCTGTTACTAAACTAAGGTTTCATTGGCAAAAGCTGCCAGATATTTCAATCCGCCCAATCATTAGTCGATGCTTCTGCAGAAAAAACAGCCTGTTGAAAAATCCAGAAGTTTAATCCATTAATCTTTACTCTTCGCGGAGTTGGTCTCATCTGATAAGATAGACTGATAAATTCAGATGCCACAGCAACAAAACTCTACACAGTAATACTGACATTTGTCACCTGAGAAAAAAAAACAAAAACTAATTGTTTCCTGGAAATTGTACATTGTTATTATCTGCTGATATAAGGCCCTACACACACATCTATCTTTAGTTTGCATGTATTTTATTTGATAAAATTAGCTACAACAGGCTTTTCACTTTTCAACAAACTCACCACAATATAAAATCTATTCACTAGAGGAAAGGGACCCATTACTCATAATATCATTTCAATTTGAAATGTTGTGTCAGTCAACAAATATTCCAAAAGAGAGACCTTACATTATCATTGAATCTTAAAGTTTGTGCACCACACTAATCTCTATCTTTTAGGCTCAGCTTTGCTGATTTCTTTCTCTCTCTTACTTAATAACTCCAAAAGTTATTAGGTCCAATTGCACTAACTACAGCAAAGGGTGACTAATGGGCCTTTGCAATAAGCTACTTTTGACAGCAGTGTGTAATGTGTGTGCGTGTGTGTGTGTGTGTGCCTAGATGTTCGAAGCAAGTGGCACTGGCCTACAGTTGAACCCAAGAAACTATTCTTACACATGCCTCACCTTTCATCCCATGACCCCATTATTTCTTCTTCCATAGAAAACTCACCAAACAGAACATGTTTGATTGCCCCAGCCCTCCAATTGCTCTCCCTCTCATAATGTTGTCTTAAGAAATGTGGAAACAATTGAACCTCCATTTGATTTTGGCGCTCAAAATGACTACCACATTGGCGTCCTCCAACAACCGTGTATGTGTGTGCCCGAGTTACACTCTCCCCAACCCCCTCCTGGGATTGTGCCGAGAGATTCCAGGGGCTGTGTGATCCAGCTCCTCTCATCATGGCAAATTGAGCATGTGCGCTTGACGACCAGCTGAGTAATCTCCCAACACGTCGGATTTAACACACCACTCTGCAATCACAGAAAGAAAAATAACTTTGGGGAAGAAAAGTCATAAATAATCTGGTGGAGAGGGACCCTCACTCTGTTGCCCTTTTAACCTGGTTGAGAAAACAGTCAATAATAGAGGATTCACATGATTTTCTCTGGAGTTACATGGTTTCCATCATTAGGAGAACCAATTTATGACCGGAGGAGTATAATACCAACACTGAAAACCAAAATTTGTTGATAGAAATAAAGACTACTCATACTCTGTAATAGGGGCTATAGGGAGCATTTTCTGAATTGATCAATACTTTGACGAAAGTAGCAAAGAAATTGTATTCTGGTAAATTCAGTTCATTTCATAGCAATAATTTCGAACAGGTATCTTAAGGCACTTTACAAGACAAACATACAATCAATATCTAATTCTACATAAATCCATAATCAAGAGAATCTAATATCTCACATATACTGTAACTATACACATGTCGATACAGATTATAAAATGCCAGTTTGTTCCAATTTGTCATCTACATATATAAGATGTAGTACTACATACAACAATGATCTTTTCTAATTGGTGATCCAAGCTGGAGTTATTTCAGTTATTTTTTTTTATGCCACATAGCATGTCACTGTCCTAAATGCAACATTCACAAGCAAAAAACTCCCTCTGTTACAGGAGTGCAAAGGGTAAAATATAAATGTGTATGCATGTGCACAATTACTGAGTCACAGACTGGTCTGAAAGTCCATATGTTTCTCTGTGTGTAACAGAAGAGAAGATGGGAGGGACAAAGTGAAAAGGAGGAGAAAAAAAGACAAGTGAGGAAGGGAGGGAGAGCAGTTGTGGAGTTTGGGGGGGAAAATGTGGTCATCAATTGCTGGCAGCAGATCGAGGGAGAAGATTATTGGATGGTAACTTGGCGGCAGATGTCTGATGAGTGTCTATTAACCTGCTTCCTACATCTCGTAGGCTGTGTCGCTGATGAATTCAGACCAGGAGGCCTTGTCCCGCCCAATAGGAGGGGTCGGTAATCCCTCTCCAGGAAATAGCTGCCAGATACCTCAAGCTCTGATTGGCTGAATTTGTACTTCCCTGGCAAAGCCAGCAGAATTGGGAGACTATAGAGAAGATGGGAGTTAACCTCTACAACCCTTCCTGTCAATTTATGCTCTACAAACATATCTCCAGACTCTCATTCCTCCTTTTCGTTTCTCTCCTCCTTTCATCATATCCATTTGTGCTAAGACCCATCCATACTCTGACCTGCTCATTTGTCTGTCTGCTTAAATTTTTCAATGTCCATTTCTTAACTACTATTTCCCTTTTTTGACCATTGCATGATTAAACCACAGCTGTGACCTAACCACACAGAGGATTTAAAAGCATGCGGTGTACTAGTACATCGCAAAAAATTTGAATATTGTGTTAAAGTGCAATATTTCTTGCCAGTCCTCCCAGAAAGTGAAATAGTTATTTAATAGAGATTCATTACAGACTAAAATATTTCATGCAAAAATGTTTGTTTTAGGTGCCAAATCTTCCTGGAAAGGAAAATCAGCATCCCCAAAGCAACATGGATTCTGTGCCTCTCCACTCTTCCTCCAGACTCTGGGACCTAGATTTCCAAGTGAAATGCAGAATTTTTAAAAAATCTAAAAACAGGATTCTGGGCCACTGTGCAACAGTCCAGCTTCTTTTCTCCTTGGCCTTGGTAAGATGACTCTGAACTTGTCTCTGGATCAGGAGTAGCCTGTGTCTACCATTTGTCTGTGTGTGGTGGCTCTTTTTGAATGGATTCCACTTGAACACCCTCTTGTGGAAAGTCTACCATTATCCCTGTTGCTGGCACACCTTTTCCTACAACACTTCTTCCTTCCACTCAACTTTCCAGATACAGAACTCTGAAAAACCAGCTTCTTCCACAAGATATTTTTTACTTTAATGCAATTTTCTAATATTTTTAGATGTACATCATAGAATAATCATGTGACAAACCACAGTCACAGGGGTCTGGATTCTACCACGACTAATGTTCCTGGATGTTATCTGACCCAGATTATGGCACAGTCCTACTCCCTGTTAAAACTACTTCAGGTCTATTATATTACCACCCAACAGAGCATTGCAGACTTGACTGCCTTTCTTTCTACACCCATATCAGAACATGGAGGTCTGCAAAATCTTTAAAGTTATGCCATATCTCACGATTTTTCAAGAGCGATTTAAACTAGCACCATATTTAAAAACCGCTAGGCTTTCATGCATTTTCACCATAATAATCTCTAATGCCACAACTTGACTGTTTGAATGTTATCCACCAACTATTATCCACAATTATCAGGATATCCTTCACAGTTACTACTCAATGTGGAATATTCAATTAAAATTAAAATTCAAAAATACTTTATTGATGAACAGTTTGTGATTAGCTAAGTCTTTAAGAAATCCTTCTGTGAAAAAAATATGGGAGTTTGTAGTTTTTCCAATATAATGATAAAATTGTGTATCATTACACCGTATTAATCTTTGCTCAAAAAGACTGAAAGTATGAGACTGAGCCTTTTTTTGTTTAACCTGTTTTGATCCACTTCCCCTGCAGGAACCCATATCCCAAAAGGCTTATTAATATATGAGGTTTGCATCACCTGCCAACTGTTCATGTCAGTGCCTTACCTTTAGGTCTACATCCAAATCTTTTTGTTCAACATAAAAAAAAAAACACAAAAATTCTAAAGGGGGAACTGCTTAATGTAAGTAATAAACTCGACCCTGTCGTCCCTTCATGCCAGTTATACCCATTAAACCTGTTTGAGCAGCGGCCTGCCAAGCAACGCGCAGAGCAACATGGCTGGCTTGAGGCAGTGTGGAGGGCAGAAGGAGGGAATATGTGGTGTGAGAGCTCAGGGTCTGTGCTCCACATCTGTTCCTATATTAAAGGCATATGGGCCAGGCCGGGCCAAGCGCTCATGAGCATGCACGGGCCGACGTCCTGAGCCCAATCAGTCTTGATGGGGCTGATGTAATGGACCTACCCTGGCCTCCCCTGTCCTCTCCAGCACAGTGCAACCACACTGCAATCCCGCATAGGAGGGTTGATAGCATGCCAACATGCTGTCAACACCTGCCCCTCAAGAACTAGTGGGATAAAGGGACACATGCAGAGGGAGAGACAGGATGGGGAAAGACTGGGGCAGAAAGAGAAAAGAACTGGGAAACAAAAAAACAGTGGGAGCACAGAAAGAAGAAAGGTAAACGAGGAGAAACTATAATATGAGCTTAAAGGACTAATTCATTTTGAAAAACCCAGTAATTATAAAAGATTTTGATTTGCTTTGGATAATACCTTTATTATCCAAATACAATTTCAAATTTATTGTAGACTCTGGACTAAGTATTGCTGATACTCACTTCCTTCTTTGGGAATCATGCCGCTTTTCATTTGCATTGCAGAATGATGACATGCCCATATTGCACCAAAAGGTGGTGATAACATTAATCATAAGCATGGCTAAATTTTACAAGAAAAAAAAATATCCTGTTTAGTTTGACACTGCTTATTATTTCCTCCAATTTGGTTTTTCCTCCACACTGGTTCTCAAGCCAGTTCTCAATAAATTCTCAATAAATTCATTCTTCAAAGAATGAAGGTTCTATAGAAGAACTGGCCTGGTTTTCCACAGGCTGAGAACCAGCCATCAGCCATGTCATGTTGTCATAACAGTCTAATCCAGTAAATGTTTGATCCTCCCTTTTGAGTATCAAACCTCAGAATTTTTGAGGTAGTTTTATAGACCGTTTAACAACACAACATTTGACATTTTTCTCAGTGTCCCTGCAAACAAATGCCCTAATCTACCTTCAACGATGTTTCAAATGTGGGAAAATATTGACTTCAAGTGCAACTCATTGCCTGTGATCTACTTAAATTTTGTGATTAGCAACCAATGGGAAAGGGAGATTTAATTCAAAGATCTTTCACTACTAATCAGATTTTTTTTTTTTTATGTTATACTATCAAATAGATCAAATACCAAACTGACACTGTAGTTTAAATGTGGGACTAAAAACATTTTGGTCAATCAGTGGTCTCCATAATCTGACCTCTAGCTCAAAACAAAAGTTATTTCCTATGGCCCAGCACCTACGTTGCTTCTATGAAAGAAACAGTTTATTGGTTTGATTCATATGGTTCGGCAGATTTCAGCTCAGCCAGGATGTTTTGTAAGAAAGCGAAGGACTTATGTTGTCACCAAATTTCAATAGCTTTTTTGTTTAAACTTTGCTTCAGGTTCTACAGATACAACTGATAGCATGTGCGAACTTTTGAAGAGCAAAAAGTGAAATTAAATCAAGAGTTTGTTCAACAAAGTTTTAGTTTAAGAAACATACACCATCAGAGTATTGCAGTTTTTATATTTTTGTTATTTGTCGCAAGATTTCACTTGGATTGTATAAAATGTCACATTACAGATGGGAAATTGTGGAAATGATTTATCATAGTTTCTGTTCTTTCAAGTCTAAAAAATATATATTTCAATAGGGTTGTGTATACTTTTGAGTGCCACTGTAAGTCCTATTTTATATTGCTGTAACCTTTTTTTATCATATGTAAGTAATGTACATATAAAAGTGTAAGGAAATAAAGTCTAACTCAAAGTATCACGTTCTGAGTTTTTCCTAGCAGCAGATTTCCACAGCTTGTTTTTGTCTTTTAAAATAAAAGGTCAAGCAGAGGAGAGACTGTACAGAGTGTGTGTAGAAGGGTGCATGTGGTTGTGGAGCAATCCTGAGGAGCCTCCATGCTCTGTTCCAAGCATGTCAGAAAATTAGGAGTCTGTGGAACAACATGTCCCCCTCCACATTTATCAGTGACACCGCCGCGCCTGGACCCGCACAATTGTGTTTTCATCTGCTCCCACAAACGACCATTCATCTTGGCTGTGGTGTAATAGAGAAGAAGTAAAAGGAAGGAAACAGGATCAAGGGGATCCTACGCTTTGGTGGACAGGTATGGTGGTGAGGAAAGGGTGGCCTGGCTGGATGCCTGACTTGGATGATTGAGAGCCATCTAAGGGTGACGAGGGGCTTGTGTTCGACTTGGGTTCTCAAAAGGATAAGGTGTAGTCAGTCTGTGGTGACCTGGGAGCTTGTCACAGGGGATGTAATGAGGTCAGATTACAGGCTGGTCCACAAACTGGCTGCAAAAGGTTGGCCCATAATCCCACAGCCATTAAAGCAATGCTTTGTTAAAAGTGGATAGAAGAGAGAAAGGGAAAAAAAGAGATGGAAAGAATGAAGAAGAGGGGGGTGGTGTATAAGAGGTGTGTGTGGGGGGGAACTCAATAACACTTGATTCGATATGAAAAGCCTCTTGTTGCCACCCAGGAGAAGCCAGGCTGGGAAGGATGTGAGAGAAGCCAGCCGAGAGACTCCTACAACCAGGAACAAGACATGCCTTGTTCCGGATTTAAGGAGCAAACAGATTAAGATGAATTGATGCAAGCTCAGTGACTTTGGAGAATAGGAAAAAGAAAAAAAAAAAACACCCACGGATCAATAAAGCTTAGAAAGCAAGCGACTAAAGACAGAATCTCCTCACATTCACATTCAGTAGATAAAACTCAGTCAAGTAAACTGTCTCCGATTTCATACATCCCTATTTTGTAGGGCTTATATAAAAAATAGGTTTTTATGTACAAACACGTACCAAATACGAGGAAACAATAAGGTTTGAAGGAAATAAATGAAGTTTGCAGTCAAAGTTAAATAAAAAAAAACTTTTTTCAATGTCAAGGAAAGAAAGCACATTTAAAAGCCGTTTTTGGACTGTTATTGATTTTTTTTTTATTATTATTATTTACAGTTTGGTTTGACAATAATATTTGCTTGTGCACACTGAGTGCACAACAGGTCACGAGGGCTTTAAAATGAAACATGTGTGGATCAGAAAATAACGAATGCTAGCAAGCTAGCACACATCCATGTCCCACAGTGCAGCGTGACAGATCAGTGCCTAAGCCGGCCTGGCGGGACCCGCGCCCTGATGTTTGCAGAGATCAGAGAGAATCATCTGGGTTAACATGGTAATTAAACTGCAAAGCCCCGCTATCTCGTTCTGGATCTGAAACTGCTTTTCTCTTCTGTACTCGGTGATCTCGGGCCTCCAGTCAGGAGGAGCAGCAGTGGTTTCCAGAGCTAATCTCCCAGCAATCGTTCCATTGGTGTCAACCTAATGAAAGACAGCATGCTGTGAGAGCATATGTTTGACTACATAAACAAATATGGGTGTAAACCTTGGTTATAAAAGTGTTGTAATATTGACATCTTTTAAAGATTATTTTATAGCAAACCAAGCGTAAACAAACGGAGCCTACTTAAATTTGAGCTTTGAGACACAGCTGAAATTTATGAACATTCTTAATTATAAAAGCTTTATAAAAAAAAATATGGTTATTACAAAATGAAGTAATGTAAAACTTAAACATTTTTGCAGATAACTATTTGGCAAGTGACAAGTGAATAAGGTCGGCCAATACATTGTGCATCCCTACTTTATACTCCAAAGTTGGATGATGCTAAAAAGAAAGCCCAATATAAGACTTAGACTTTTGAACAATACATGGATGTCTAATAAAAGGCTGTGCAACCTAGCATCGTCACATCAGTACACATATTAAAATACTGCAACAAACTGTTTAGAGTCCAACATTTCTTACATGGTATTTGCGAGTATCATACATGCACACTTTGCATACCAATAAGATATTCAGCCAATTGGACAGAGTTTCTCTGCAGTAGATGCTCACACATGACAAGAGGCAAAAAGTCAGAGAATGTTTGAAACCATACTATAACTTTAAAATTTTCTCACACAGACCTATTATGTGCCACAACTTGAACTAAGTCCCCCCTTTTGTTTTTTTGCTTAGTGTATTGAGTCTGTGACCCTAAATGACAACTTACTCATGTTGCCGTTTTTCAAAATCAATTGAAGAAGAGAGTCATCAATGTAGGCAGAAAAATGGAAGAGTACAACTACAGGTTGGCCGACTAGTCTGAAATGACAGAGTCTCCGTGGCCGTTGTGCTATAAATGGGCTTTAACTGCCTTTTATTGGTTTACAAACAGAATTGACAGGCAGAATATTGAATATTTATTAATCTGTTGTTAGAATAGTCTTGCTATAATGGGCTGCCATCCCTTTTTTTACTCTCCCACTTGTTCGACAATTTCTGAGTGAATATTGTAAGACAATGTCTAAAACACAAGTTAGAAAGTTTTAAGCAGGTCATTTTGACTCACCAGCAGGGTTAAAAAAATTAAAATGGAGATAAGGTTGACATGGAAATTAAATGTTAACACAAACAAAGAAATAAATTCACTTTGCTTAGACTGACCAGTAGAAAGGCTAAAATCATTTCAAAAATTGAGGTGAGCTAAAATAGAAAAAAATATCCACAAATAAATAAATCAACATTTTACTCTCACTTGTAGAAACACTAATGATTTTAAAAACGTTTGATCAAAAGAAGAAAATTACAATAATCAATGAATCAGTCATTTAATGTTCTGTTTGCGCAGAAATGTAACTTTTGTTTTTTAACAGAATGAGGGGGAAAAGAGTAGTGTTTAGCTAAAACAGTTCAATAAATTTAATATACAATCAGACAGAACAATGTCCTTCAATTAAACTGTTTCATTACAGCAGAAACTCATTGATTTTGGTGGGTGTGCCGCCATGACGGCTATTTCCCAGTTTGTTTGTTTGTGTTTTCCTATATTTATTGTAATGTGTATTGCCTCCATGACCGCAGGTGTGCCCTTTCACCCCACAGTCATTAGCCTTTGCAGAATGGGTCTCCAAACTGCAGTACGTTGGCGCAAAACACGTGCAGACAAAAAGAGAGACAGAGAGCAACAGAGAGCGCGGGAAGAGGAGGACGGCTCCAGGGCCAATTACAGCCCCAAGAAAACAAAGGGCCATATTTCAATGATTCCTCCAGCTGTGCTGTTTATGAGCTGTGTGCTTAGTCTCTGTGACCTTCACCTCCACACTTGCCCTCTCTGAGGAAAAACAAGCTAAAATTGCCTGATGCTCAATCTCTCATTTCCACTTATTTTTTTTATTTTTTTTTTTGTATTTACACTTTTTATTTACTGTGTTATTTATTTGCTTCAGGGCTCCTGTAATATGTGTTATTTCATTTTTAAGGTAAAGCCCTTTTCGTGCCACCAGAGCACATTGCCATATTTGAAAAAGGCTTAGATGTTAAAACAGAGGAAAATATGGGCCAATCTAAGGCTTAATGGCGAGGTGTGCGCCGTATGTAACCTTTATAACTTTGCTTGTCAGTCAGACCTCCACCTCAGCCACACATACACACTAGTGTACAGTCATTACAGACCTTATAAGCAGGGTCTGGGTATCAGTCACTGTGGCCCTTTGACAGGTCTAACCTTCCCAAGCGGCAGGATACACCATCTTCACTGCACTCCTATTGACCAAAGCAATAAGCCATTCTATATGGTGTATTAAAGTAATTTTCCACATGCTACCTCAGCACGATCCATTGTTCATGCACGCTCTTGCTGACCATGAAGAGAGACTGAAGGGGAAATAACGTCTATGTTGCCAGACTGAGATAGAACAACTTTCAGTTTATCTAATTTAAGAAATAAACACAGATATCTGTCCTAATAAGTGGAGGTATAAGTATACCTGAAAAATGAAGTTATTTTGGACTCTCATGAATCTAGACTTTAGAAAACGGATTAAATGGGAAACAGTCATAGGTCGCAACATTTTTTTTCCCCAGACTTTCTTTTTAACAAATAAAAGTTTTACAAATATTTAATGTCATTTTGAGAGAACTTTGCATTATAAATCCATGTCACTATTTGTTTTTGGATGTTTTATTTCTTTTGTGACTCCAATAAGAGGTCACAAAACAAAGAAGCACAGCAGGCCTCCAATGCTTCAGATGAGGTCAGTTTTCATGAAGAAAAAATTTTAAAAAAACTCTCTTTGGGGACAGTTCCAAGGTGAAAGTCATTGTTAATCAAAAAGACCAAAAAGGCTTACTTCACTCTTGCCAAATAATAAAAAAAAAAACAACATTAATATTTTCTAAGACCTTTGGGAAATATATTCTGTGGACATTTTTGAATGTTGTTTGTCCAGTTACATCTGCCGTAAAACTGAAACAGCTTATAATGATGAAACCATGAATTCTGCTATATATCAGAAGTCCTGAAAGAGATTACCCAGACATCAGTTCATTTCATAAAATGCTTGCAGAATCCAAGTTCAATTGTTTTTAATGCTGCAGGACAGTGATCTCAGACACCCCACAATGGTTAAAAATATAAAAATCACAGTTTTGGAGAGGCCTAGTCAAAGTTCTGACTTAAACCCAATGGAGATGCTGGGACATGACTTGACACAGGCCGTTAATTACTCATCTGCCGGTGTGGTTGAATAAAAATGATACTGAAAAGATAAGTTGGCCAAACTTCCTCCAGTGTTGTTGCAGTTTTAGCCACCATTTTTGGTGTTTTTAGGTCTGTAAGGCAACATTATTTTTAATAGGACCATGTTCGTTTGAATGGCTCTTTTCCTTTTGTTATTAAAATGATCATATGCTTAACAGGCTTTTAGATGTTTGGAACTATAACTCCAAGAATCTAAAAGCTGTTTCATTTCAAAGTTTTAAATTCCATCTCCTATTTCAATCTATTTGAATTTCTTGACGAGAAAAGGAAAAGGAAGGCATTTCCTGCTGGGAAATATTGCGTGTGTAATATGCTGAGGTCATCTGTAGCACGGTGTCTGCCCTTCCCTGCTCCTTGTGTCAGAGGTGGTGTTGGAACCGCTGTGTACCTCACCCTGGCCTCTGCTGAAATCAGCGCTAGTTCGGGACCATGTGACAAATGATTCCAATCTAGACTGAGCGCCCTTGACTTGACCCTGACCAGTGTAGACAATAAGGGCAAGCTCAGTCACTGGAAAAGATGTTCTGCGCTAATAAACCCGAGTGCAGACCAGGGCAACCAGCGAGCAGCGGCACAGCTTGGTTGGAGGTGGTGATGGAGGGATGAGGGTTTGTGGGGGGGGGTTCAGGGAGAGACGGAGAGAGGAGGATGGGTTGGGGAGTTCAGGTTCTGACCTCTCAGGTGCAGGTTGATAATGAGTCTCCCTGTTTGCTCTGTGAAAATGACCTCAGAGAGATGAAAGGAGCCAGAGCACAACAAAGAGCTCCATTCTTTGCTCTTCTGAAATGGGATCAGTCTTGAGGATCGCCTTATGAATGCACTTTTTTTTATTGCTTTTAAAGGGCACTTAAGCCAAAATACAAACATGTAAAAGTAGTTGGGCTGGTTGCTGCCACACAAGCCACTAACAAACCACGCACGCCGCCCGTCAGACCCCACACATGCAGGCAAACCAGCCAAGACCACAGATAAAAGCAAACACACACATTCGAGCAGAAACATATGCATACACACCAATGATATTACAAATCCTGCTTGTGCCTCCCCTTGTCTCCCTAATAAACCCTATAAAATGAGTGTGCTCCTGCCAAGCATGGTGCCGTAAACATGCTACTCCAGAAAAGGTTCTGGGCATCCTGCAAGTTATGCTAATGAAACCCCCACCCTCTACTGTTTTTTCACTCTCTCCTTATCCTGCTGGCACAGCCTTCAGTCTTCCACTGCATACCACCCGATTGTCATCCCATGCCCCTGTTCTGCTGGCATCAGACAAGATAATACAGAGCAAAACGAAGATCCAAGAACCCTTGTATAGAAATATGGCAAGAGAATAATATGGTTATTATTTCTTTGAACTCAAAACCAGGCCATTGTTTTTTTTAAGTTTTGTGTTCCAATTTGTAGCAAAATATGGTTCAAAAATGGTTATCCCAAAAAATTTGCATGTGTGGATGGCCAATCATATTGAAAAAACAGCATTGTTTGGGAAATAATCTAAAAGTTAATTTATTTCGGCTGTTTAATTCGAAAAGGGAAAATTATACGTCATGCGGTTTTATTACACACAATTATATATTTCATTACTTATTTCTGGAAATTTGAACAAAAATAATTAATTAAAACAGCTAATTAAAATGCAAGACTCAGTTTCTTAGAATTTCTTTTCATCAAAAAACCAGTAAAAATACAATTTTTAATACAGAAAAATTGGCCTGCTGTAAAAAGTATGTCCAACTACAGCAAAGCATGTGCACTCTCTATTTGATGGATCTACTGAGATGTTGTGCTATCGGCTCCGGCTCATCTGCATTACTGGCTCTGGTATCTTTAATCTTCCTCTTGATAGTATCCCATAGATCCCCTTTGGGGTTTAGGTTATGGTATCATTTCTTTTTGCCGTGTGGGCAGGTGGCAAGTCCTGCTGGAAAATTAAATCAATAATTTAATTAAGCTCATCAGCAGAGGAAAACAGGAAGTGCTTTTAAATTTCCTTGTAGAAGACTGCGCTGTCCTGAATTTTGTAAGACCTTGAACCAACATCAGGGGATGGCTTAGGACCTCAAATTATCCCTGATCATGGAAAATTTTCATTGGACCTCAAGTAGTTTTAATTATATTCCTCTCCACCTTTTTAATCAGAATCCGTGAAATTGATCTCCAAATAAAATGCAAAGTTTCATCTGTAAAGACGACTTCGGACCAGACCAGATAAGATATAAGACGTTTCAGACATTGACTCTGGTACAGAAATGGCTTCATACAAGGAATGCAACTGGACACGTCTGTGTACGATAGCCTTCAAAGCACTGTTTGCATGTACAGTCCATTCCTTCTGAGTCTCCCCAAAACTCTTGAGTATGCTTAAAATAACTTTAAATTTTATAAAGAACCTGAATATGGACTTTTTTCATAAGTTGTAAGCAACAGTCATTAAAATTTAACATAGATAAAAGCTTGACATATGTTAATGTCAGCAATGAGTGTATAAATAATAGTTTTACTCACTTTTTATTGGTATTGGAACTTATTAAGATGCATCTATGTTTAACTGAATTCTCCTGAGTTTCGGCTTATGGGTTTTGAGAGTAATTTGCGGTCCAAAAGTAAACACCAGACTTGGTGTAGCCTCAGTGATGGTTCAAAAGAGCCTATCAGCAGGTTCTTTGTCATAGGGACTTTAGGGAACTTAGTGGAACTTCGAACTGGGAGGTGGAAATGCTGGGCACGACAGGAATCACTGAATTCCGCTGAACTCTGCTGAGAGTCAATCTGGAAACTAGGATTATGTCCTCCATCCTTTGGCTCCTAAATACAAAAGCCACTTGCAACTGCTGCCCAGAGTTTTGTTTGTGTGAATCCATGTGTGAGTAGGTGGGTGAGGAGGCACATTTGTGCTTCTCAACAAATGCGTGTGTGTGTTTGTGTCTTCATGCATCTTCAAGGTCTTCTGTGCATGTTGCCTCAGTAAGTCGGGCCTCCGACATGTGGATTTGCGGCTTGACTGCAGAGGAGTTTATCACAGATAGTTACGCAAGAATGTTGGAGAAGGAACAAACCACGGACAGTCTAGGCTGGCAGATGCTGAGCTTCGGCCTACACAAGTGCCCCCGCACTCCAGACTCGCACACTTCAGCCCCCACCAGGCCTCTTTGAGCTTATAAAGGGCAGCAGGGAAACAACAATGAAACACAGGAGAGCTCAAATGAGCTTTCCTCACCCTTCAGCCCCCTTAGCTCACTTTCGTCTGCCAAACTTCTTACACAGTAAACACACTGAGACTTACAGCATGCACAAATGTAAATGTTTTACATATCATGTTACAAAATAAAATTCTAAATATTAATTCTGTCTAATTAGCAGTGAACATATGTGGACAAGACATACACATATCGGTTCAAAAATTAAATATATGTTTTCCTAACAGGTTTTACATAAATAAAATACATTTACCATTTCCTCTAGATATGGCCATACAAGTGAGCCATGCTATTCTCAAAATAGATCTGCAAAAGCAGTGCAATTTGAGAACAAAATACATACAAGCCATGGAGCTTTATACCAAAATACTGTTGGGGACAAGAACCTGATACTGAAAACCTAGCTATTGATGCAAAACAAACACTAATAACTTAAGATAAACTGAGCAAAACACAGCTTTGCTAGGCTAATTTACTGAATTTCTAAATATCTGCAGAATGTCGTAAGAGGTTTGTATTATGCAAACAAGTGACCTCAAGGTGAATGTGGTGAATCCATCCAGAGATTCATCGACTGTAGACACCATTATCACTGTTTTCCATTGTCCAAAGCGACATCTCTGCATAAGTCCAACAATCACAAAATGTTACTATACCATACTAAAACAAAGTATGAAGTTTGAACAAAGTGTGAACTCAATGACATTCCAGGTATTAATCAAAAACTCTAAACAAATGGGCTTTTAATCTTGTTTACATCTTCTTTTGTTTTCTTAAACATGCTTGCTCTTTTCCTTACACAGCTTGCTCCAAACTTTAAATAATATAGCTGTCTCTCAGCAGTTTTCTTCTTGCCAGTTTTACATGGAAACAAAAAATCTGTCCTGCTTATAACTTATACTTGTCCTGGTTATAGATTCTTCAACCTGAAATTTAGATATCTGCTGGTGCTCTTGACTGCTTCCTGTTTTTCCATCTACATCTGTTTTTAGTTTTAATGTATTCTTGTATTGTTTTTTCTTGTAGTGTGTTAAAAGGTGATAACAAATAACACAAATTTTTATTATTAAAGCTGTGCCAGGCTTTTTAAGAGTCCAGTTTTTCTAATATACAAAATGTTCACCAACTGAACATGTTGTGAATCTGTTGGTATGAATCTGCTGACGTTCAGGAAAAGGGGACATGTCTCAGGAAGACCGTGTGCTTAAGAGCTGGGGGTGAATCTCTGCATTGCTGTAGTGAATTGGAAATCAAGGTTTATAAGGGCACTGGCAAAAGGCTCTCCTCTGCCCTTTCAAGATAATGAAAAAATTGAAGCGGGAATTAAAATCTGACCACTGCAAAACTGAAAGTGCATGGAGGTAGGAAGATGAATAACCTTGTCCACCGGTTTGCTGAATTCGGGGTATCAATGCCTCCTCAATTCACTTACTTTTTGTAATCATCAAGGTCAAAAGGCAATTTCTGCAACGGCAGAAATAAATAAAACAGGTTGAGAGCAAATTAAATCGAAAGGGGAACAAAGTCATGCCTCTGGCTAGTAACAGAAAAACAAGGGGTAGAAAATCTCACATGAAAGCTAATTTCAGATAACATCAAGCTTTGCTATTTGACTAATTAGAATACACTTTACTCCTTATACAAAAAATGCCGTTAGCAATTTAAACATTTTGTGTAAAAGATTTTTGTTATGCAAAGCATTATTTTCCACATCCGTGACGGCATCCAAAAGCTGTTGATAGTGAACATGGTGGGTTAATCCAATTGTTTGTAATTATTGCATTCCATTAAGAAACCTGATAATGGCTGTTTTATTTTTCAGCAGAGGTTTAACTATGTCAAATAAGGGCCACAATGCAACCTTTTAGTGAGACGTAAAATGTTTTTTCTTATTTTGCCAAGGGTCTATCAATGTCTGTGTGAGCAGCAGAAGAGATCACCAGAGTGCTGTCCGACTGTGGCTCCAAAGCATCCTTACACACCATCCAAGGCTCTGTCACATGACTACATAAAGCGTCCTCTCTGCCTAGAGACCTTCACAACAAAAGTCTCTCAAAGCAACCTTATTCAACAACCGGTCTCTCTGCAACAAAAGTTAACTAGAGGGATTTATTACCAACAATAAACAATTTTTGCTCCAACTCACTGAAACTAGGTTTAAAGCCTTGGACTAGTTTGCACTGAACTATTCCATACCTTCTTGATACTCTTATATGGACAATCCCTTCTCAGAAGGCCAGGGTGAAGTCACTGCTGTCATCTATTGCAACAGTTTCAACCTTGTACCCCATCTCCATATTCGCTGTTCCATCTTTCGAATACATATTTTACAGGCTCCCCAGACCACAGTCACGGACAAGTGCAATAATCTGCAAACCAGAACTGCAGATGGTCTCGAATCCCATCTATCCTCTGCCCAGAACATCTCCTTCCTCATCAATAGCCAGTCAGTCCGTTTCCTACAGTGTGAAACCTTGGAGTCATCTTTAACTCCTCCCTCTCCTTCCAATCCCAGATCAATACCATCACCAGGGCATCATTCCTCCACCTGTTCCCATCCTTCTCTCTCTCACTCCTCTCTTCAAATACTTACTCACACCATCATAACTTCAATTCTCCCTCATGATGAAATAGATCCCAAACTTTCAAGCTTCCTGTTTCCTCCTTATTAGGCAAAAAGTTTGTAATTTTTCTCATAAAACTCTATTTGTTTGCTGTTCATTGCTAACAAGAAGAACGGCACTTTTTAGAAAAGTATTTTCACCTGACAACATGGCCTGTCCCTGCCTCCAGTATCCCTGAATCTGCTCTCTTAGAGAACGACAGAATAATTAGTTGGACAAGCCTGATCATATAATATATTTATTCGTAAAAAAAACAAAAAAAAACACACACACACACAAAATGCCTGAACAGATGATAATAGTTTATTAATGTTTAGTTCTTCTGAGAAAACGCAAGTACACAAGAGAAAGAATGATGATATGGTTTAGGTCAATATTTTTCACAATGATACATTTTGGGAGGTGCACCTCTACAAGGCGTGTGTGAAACAATGGCTGTCATAACTGTCCTGTGCAGCATATTCATCACCGCTCCCCCTGTAATCAATCTGCTTCTCCCCTTGCAAACATCTCTTCCAAACCTGCGTTAAACGAGAGACCATCTTTCACCGTGGCACAAAAGGTTGGCTTCCAGGATGGTGATGTCTCCCTCATCTATGCAGCAGTGTGGAGGAAGCAGTGCAAAACAACTTCCTCTGGATGTTTCCATTGACAGCCTGATTAAGTGGGGAGATGTTACTGAGTTTTATTCAGTGGTGGAAAGCATGTGTCTGCTTTTACATTTAAATTTAAAGTTAAAATTAAAATGACAGTATGTCTATGTAAAATAGCATTTGATTCAAAAACACGAGGCTTATGCTTTCTGACGTATTGCATCATTGTGGAATTTTGACGGTGTCAGGATGACAACTGGGAAACAAGTATAGAACCCTGCATATGAACCTGCATAGAACCCTTCAAGATACTTACATTTCTTTACATTTACAGAAAGAGACAGAAATGTATCTTTGTGGGATTTATGTGATAAACACAAAGTAGCAAATAACTGGGAAGTGGGAGGAAAAAGTTCATGTGATTTGTAAAATCTTTACTAAAAACTGTATGAAAAGAAAAATTGGAGAAGTGTGGTGTCCATTTATATCAAGCTTCCATTTAATCAATCCTTCATAGAACCTACTTTTGCTGCTGTTACAGCCACAAGTCATAAAGGATATGTCTATCTGTTTTCTGATACAAAATCTCAATAAAACACTGATATTTCAAGCTGTGATGTGACAAAGTGAAAAATTTTAAGAAGTATGGATACTTTTTCAAGGCAATGTAGAGAAGTCGTCCATGTACTTTGCCAAAATTATTTTATAGATAAGAACGGGGAGAAATCAACAGTATTTCTGTTATTCTACTTTGTATTATCATACTGCAGCAATTATTCAAATCTATGATTGTCCTTAGAGAAGCAGTGCAATCATGGCTGAAAATCAATTTCAGGGACATCAGGAAAAATCAAAAAAGCTTGCTCAGTGCCAACAGGGCCAAGGGCTTGTACAAGAGAAGAGAGACGTTTTTTTCATCATCGTTTCGCTTTTTCTTCTTGCTGAGGGTAATCAGCCAACAACAGCAGAGACCACGCTGCTAGTCAGAGCCAGATCCTCATCCTGTTTGGAGCTGCAAGTGATGTGGAGCCAGGTAGCATCCAATTAGTGCTTAGTGCAACTTAATGCGAAGTGCTGGCACTCAGCTCGCTGAATCCAACTAGTTGTCATAGAATTTCCATGCTCCCTCTGTCAAATTCCTGAACATTTGCTGATTTGCTTTGCCTTCTCACCGCACCATGAAGTTAAAATGAGACGTTTCCATCGATGCTGCGCCTTGTACGGCCATTTTCTGCTAAAGCAGATTGGCCTGATTACTGATGAGACAGCAGGCATGTCAAAGAAGGCTGCTTGATGCTTACTTACAAGTGTATTGCCTAAGAACTGCATTTACTCATTTGACACGGAGCAATTTGTTATGGCACAGATTCTGGTGCTCTTTAATGGATCTAAATATGCTGGGGAAAAAGTGTTGAGATAATTTAATCTTTAATGGTCCTCTATTATCTTTTCGCATTGAATGTTGTGTTTCAATGCTGAAAGCAGTGCCGGCTTCATAAGGTAGTCTTTTTCTGTCAAATGAGATCTCATCCAATGTTTTATTCTTCTTACAAAGCTGTGTTGTTCGGCAAAACTCACAATCAAATGCCTGAAATCTTACAAATAAAGTCATGGCGGATACTTGTACCTGTATTTCAGCACTTTCTCACTTTCTTGGCAACTTCTCTTGCTTTTTCCCCTACTCCCTGAGACAGTACGCAGCTGTTCAAAGGCTACTAAATCAGACAATTGTGTTTTGTCATGGAACGTCTGTTTAAACAGTGGCTTCCTTCTTACTTTTCTCCCAGCGTCAGGGTTCAGTGGGAGCTCAGCCCACTTTTTTTGGGGTAAGAGTATTTACAGAGACTTCACAGTAAAAGGGTGGAAAAGTCATTCCTTTGTGTTTTTCTTCAGTGATGTCCTCTCTTTGAGCATTGCTTCAGTTTTAGTGACCAACATGAATATGGAAGATAAATAGGAGCCATCTTCTGAGCTCATGCCAAACTCTACAGGGGAGTTCTTTCAACCATGAAATCGTCTTTGCAGGGAGAACATAGATGAATTTGGATGAGTTAGCAGCACTTTTATGTTTAGGAAATTTTCCTGACCTTTGTTTTATGTTCTTGGCCATAAAGATCAGGTGAAATGCTATCATAACAGAAAAAAATGGTGGTCTATTATCTCCCATAATTCGTCAGGACATCTATCATCATTCATCCTGCTCAGGCTACCTGGCACTGATCTCAGAACACACACACAGACCTGAGATCTAGAGCTTTCTTCTTATTGCCTTGTCTTGGGTATTTGTCCTTCTGATTATTTGGCTCCAGAACCGTTGTACAGACCACATATCCACACAAAATAAGAGATGTATGCACAATCAATGATCAGGGACTAAAGCTGCTGCTCCCAAAACTTCTTATGCATAAAGTATAGCTCAAGCACAGCTTGATTTGTGTATTGGTTGCTCTTACTCAACTCAAACAATTGCTTTTATAGTGTGTGTTCAAAATAAAGAGATAAATACATTCCATTCAAAAAGGACATATGATGAATTTAGCTTGACAAAATAACACCATAGATGGAAATTCTGTGAAAAGACTGACGACAGAAAGTAAATCTGAGAACAAAAGCTGAAATCCTTTGAAAGAGTTTTGGCAGCATCCCTGTGTTTACTCACATGTGATATAAATTTTGCAGGTCATGGCTTGCCGGAACAATTTCCACTGTAGAGTCTGTGTCTCACAACAGTCTACATACCCCTCCAGTTTTTAGGGGTTTTTTGTTTTGTTTTTTTTCTTCACATTTTGTCATGTTATAACCAAAAAGCTGCATGCACTTTCTTGAGATTTTATCTGGTTGACCAACAGAAAGTAGTGCATCACAATGAAATGAAAAAGATGCATAGATTAAAAAAAATACAAGTAGAAATCTGAAAATGCAGCACATTACAAATTTTGCTTTGATTAGTATACAGTCTTTTGGGGTATATCGCCAACAGCTTTTTGTGTAAAGATATTGAATTGTAGCTACAGTTCATGCAGTTTGGATGGAGAGAATTTATGGACAACAATTTTCAAGTCTTGCTTATTTATGTTTAGGATTTCATTTTAACATGTAGACATGCTTCAATCTACACCTTTCTAATTATAGCTTTCTAGTTGTATGTTCAGTGAATTACTCCTGCTGAAAATCCATTTATCCATCAACCTAATCAGCATCCTTGCTGCCACCCTCAAGATCAAAGGTTCAATTATGTTTTCAGGGTGATGAAGATTGTTAGATTTAAACTTACTCTCATCTGAGATAAGTCCCCGGCTAAGTTGTCCTGCGTGCAGATTCTCCCCCCAGAGGTTGAACTCTAGAGCTGTTCCAGAATCATCAGTATTGAGATGCTCAAATCTTAAGATTTTGTTTTCTAACTCCAATCCAGCCTGAAATGTCTTCATCTTGTAATCTGGTTCACTTGAGGCAAACTATTTAATTTATGTTCTCCAACAAATATTTGACACCTTTCCAGAACATATGTGCTTAAACTGAGACTGAATAACACACAATTGGAGTCTGTTAAAAAAACGAATGGTATTTTGCGATAGAGTAAATGACGGTGAAAAGCATTATTTTTATATTATTTTCCACTTTATAATTACACAACACCTTATGTTGGTCTGTCACGTACAATTTTAGTAAAACATCATAAAGAATGGGTTTGTAGTCTGAAAAAATACTAAAGATTTTGAGGGCAATGAGTACTTTTGCAAGGAGTTTTATTCAGTTTAGTCATTTTAAGAAAGTTGTTCTCTCCAGACTAGGTAGTTAGTATTCAGATAGATTATTATTATTTATGTTCATTAAGAAATTACTGTAGTTTGAAATATTATCAACATACATGAAAATCATTCTCTTTTGGAAGTGTGAACTATAGCAAAAAAAAAAAAAAATCAGTATGTACATATGAAATCTGCCATTTTCTTTTGCAACTCTTACTTGTTCTGCAATTGACTTCATGTTTGGTGCAACAATTCAGTTTTATGTTGAAAATAAAAGAGCGGTACAGAAGAGAGAATATTAGTCAACACTCTGAAGGCGACCCTCTGAGAAATATCTCTTTTCTGCAGTGACTATGTGTGATGATCTGCTGTAGTAATCTGCTGGTTTCAGAGTCATGCCCTTTACTGTCCCTCTGCTATTTAACCACCAGACATACACAGTTTGATAAATGTTTGGTCTGACCTTCTAAATTTGTTTTCCTTCCTCTTTACTGAGATTTTATTTCCCTTGGACAGACCAGACAAAGTCTGTGTGTGTTGTTACTATGTGTGTAAGAATATCTCTGTCTGTACATGCCTGCTTGTTTATCTGCTGGCAAAAAAAGAAGAAAAAAAACAGTCCATAAACAGTCACATAAAATCTAGCCTTCCATTATTGGCAATTACTTAAAGCTTTGGTTATATATATATATATATATATATATATAAAAACAACTGAGAAAGGAAAAGAAAACTCAAACACTACTTGAACCAGGATTCCAGCCGTCCCCTGACCATCCATCTCACAGGCTACAACCTGGAAAGAGTTAAAGTCGCCATAGGCCAGAGCAGAGTCAACATCTTGCACGGCTTGCTGGCCGACTGAGCCAGATCGATATCTGCAAATAATAAATTGGCTCCCCAGAGGGGCCGCACTAAACCTTCAGCAATGCTGCCCTGGAAAAGTCCACAATTGGTGTGTGTGAGACTCAATAAGCCAGGTGAATGACTGTGCCGGGGCACATCTTTAGCACTCCATAATAGAAAATTAATGGTGCTCAAATCTGTGCTGAGGGCACCCTGAGGGTTACCTAATAGGCCTTGTTAGGTCTGTCATCTCTCCCAGAGTGCCCTAAAATATTGCATGCAAACACAAGTAGCCAAGAAGAAAGGGAACTTTGGATGTTCATTTATGTACAGGTATTGTGAAAGAAGTTACATTGTTCACAGCAAAAACAATGTAAAGAACAACAAGAAGGTAAAGACAGCTGTACTTAGTTCTGCATGCATTGTAGAGGTCAGAGCTTGTGTTAATCTTGAATATAAAGCTTAAATATGTTTAAGTTACTGCTTAAACAACTTGCAATTTAATTTAGTTGCCCCCTTTTATGAATTAGCAGAATGTTTTTTTTTTTTATTCTAACACTAAATCAAAGGCATTTGTTTAGAATTGATCTTCCCTATATATTTTAATACAGATGGGTTGGTATTGCATATTGTTAACTGCAACTTATTTTAAAATGTAATTTACATTCCTAAATAGTACACAAATTTTATTAATTGGTGCAACAAAGTATGCCCATGTATGAAGCTGAATTATTATTATTATTATTATTATTATTATTATTTTAGAAGGTATAGGCAGTGGCTGTATAGATGGAAGGTTAATCATATAAGCAAAGGGTTGCAGAGGTTGTCATATTAAGAAACTGTCCTATCAATCAATCTTTCATATAAACTTAAATGCAATCACTTCATCTCATATGTTTAACTCCTAGTATTAAGCTCAATAAACACAAATTATATTGACTCTCAGTCACATGGCAGGTTATTCACCTCTTCCTACAAGATTAATTACAAAAGTTGGGCATGCATTAAAAAAGCAAATATGAGCCCATTCATGGGCTCATATTTCAACACCCCTCAAGAGCTTAACTAATCAGTAATTTGTCACCACTTTGCCATTCCACACACAGTCGTGGTCATTCAAGGTTTTCCCATCCTCGTTTACATATGCAAAAAGTCCAAAGGCAGTACGATTTCTGGGGAGGAGTTTCTTGCTGCATCTCTCCTCCCATAACGCTCAAGTCTGGACTCTAACAAACTATACGCTGAACTGATTCTGAACTTACCCACATGCTGCCACAATGCCATCCTGAAATGCAAACAGAGTGTGTCATTCTCCATGGGCCATTAGAGTTGTTTTCAGAGACGATGGAAGATTCTGGAGCACAGAGCCAGCTATAGAAAACATAAAGTTCCCATTGAGGTGAAGAAAACATAGTATCTTTAAATTGTTCAGCTTTTAAGTTAGTATACTCCATCAGTCTGGCAAAAATCCCACAGACAGGTACAACTCTAGCAGCTCCGCTCAGCGCAGATGAAGACAGAACAACCCAAACAACACAGGGAACAAGAAAGAAAACAGCTTTATGGTGCTGAGCTGTGTTGATCTGATGTTTTAAACTCCCTGTGTGGATGTCTATCTGTCTCTGTGTGTTCATGCCAGTGCCACAAAGGGGGAAAAAAAACTCGAAACAGCCTATGAGAAGAAAAGAAAGCCTGGTTCCTCATCATGCGCTTGTTAGCTTGTCCAATCTATGGCAATCAGCACAGTCCCAAGGGTTGAAAGACACGAGAAGCTGGGGAAAGGGAAGCCGGGGCTGAGGAAAAGATCAATACTGCACTGTGAAACAAGAAGTGTGGGCTATTTACTCTCCATTGATCTGATGATGCTGAAGAAACACCTTACTCTGCTATTAAATTGAGGGTATAAGTCTACTGTGGAGGGTTCTTTTTCTTCCGCTCTGTCCCTGTCTATCTCTTTTTCTTCACCTCAGGGTCACGAATGTACTATAAACATCCACAAACAAACAAAAATGGATTGTTTTGGCCAGAGAAAGTAATTAATCTACTTTAAAATGTCGAGGGAACAGGCGCCAATGGCCTGTCCTCAGTTTACCTTAGAGCAACAAGAGAATCACAGCACAGGACAGACTACAAAGAGAGGCATTGAAAAACAAAACTAATCAACAACGAGGTAGAGTTTGAAAGACCTGTACAAGAGAGCAGAGAGCATTATCAGTAGCAAAAATGAATACTCAATATTTCATTTTCTGTGAGTTTTGCAATAACTAACAAAGACATGTCACCAAAAAAAGGAGAGTAGTTTTTTTTTTTTTTTTTTTTATTCTTGAAATTTAAATATTTTATTAAATTAAAAAATTGAACAAATACTGAGGTAGTTAGTTCAAGTGGACAACTGGGTCTGTGCTTTTGCGTTTTGGATGGAGGAAGTATGATTTTTGCTTTTTTTTTTTTATTAGCCATTTGGATCCTATAAGCTGTAATGCTAAACATGATTAATGTCACATCACAGCACATATTTTTTATTCAATCTTTCATCAGTTATCTATCCTCCCATTAATTTTTTGTATGTGCTTTCTCAGAGTTGATGATGAACAACTTTTTTTTCTCCGAGGTTCTTGTGGCTCTAGGGGCCCGTATTTTTTTTTTTAAAGTAGGCTGACAGGAAAGAGGGCAAGGAGAGAGGGGAAGACATGCGGCAAATGTCGCCGGGGTCAGGAGTCGAACCCGCGATGGTGACTAAGGCCTCCATACGTGGGTTGTGCTAAACCCCTACGCCACCACAGATTTATTCAGAAATCTTAAGAAGGAACCTTATAACTACAGAATCTCCATGATAGCAGTCGACATCCCATGCAGACTGGCTGTAGATGACCAGTACTTGTTTAATGCGTTGAGTCCAGAGGACTACAAAGTGCTTTACCCTGCATCCATCGATTTACTCGCTGATGGTGGCAAGCTATTAGGTTGTAGCCACAGTTTGAGAGAGGCCAGGCTGCTGTTCCCTGGCACCGCCAAGCCCTTTTACCACCAGCAGCAGGAAAGGCAGGTGAAGAGTCTTGCCCAAGGACACAAAGACAGAGATAGAACGAGCAACCCACTGACGCAGCAGCACATAGTACAGCTAAGCATAATGTGCAGCTAATGGCAGTGGTTGGACTCTGCCATTATCAATACAATTTCTTCATGAAAAATTAATGCAACGCTCGATGTAAATAAATCTTGTTACATAATAGAAGTTTATTGAAACAATGCCACACCAAATGTTTAGAATGCAACCTTTTTTTTTCTTTTTTTTTTGGTGGTGACTTATTTTGGGCCAGTCAGTGTATATTTGTGTATAATAGGCCCCACAATGTGTCCACAGTTCTCCAACATGAACTCAGTGACAGAAGTGCTAAGTTTTGGTGTGAAAATCTTTTTCCCTCCATTTCTTTGTTTGCTTTTTTTTTTCTCCTGCTCAGAGAAGAAGCCGTATTGACCGTGTGGCTGTATTACAACAAGCAGTCTCTAATGACTCCCTGAAGACCTCTCTATCCCTGCTGCCCGCCCCCTGTCTCTCCCACTCTCTGTGTCCCACTCCGTACATCTCTTCTTCTCTGCCTGCTCTTCAGGCTCCAGTTCAGCAGCTAATTAACCCTCTCTAATAGCGTAGATTACATTAGCTTTGAGCGGCTCGCACCCTCCACCGGACTCACACTGCCACACAATGAACCCAGCCTTGCTTTACAAATCTCCCTCCTTCACAAGAGCACAATTATGAATTCAAACAACTTCTTATCCACACTCACTCATCCAGGGACAGAGGCCCTCCTCTGCAACCGCCCCATTCCTCCCCTGCCACCCATCTCCAAGGCCTTCATACTAAAAGTAATGAGCGAGCTGAAGAGAGGAGACCACACAACAAGATGGGCATGAAGGGGGAGAGGGATATTGAGAGGAGGGGCCACTCCTACTGGGTAAATCAGCGGTCACTAAAGGTGTTTCATTGGGTGAGCCCACAGAAGCCCTGTGATAACCCTTCATTTCACGTTCCCATTCAGAGCAAAACGGAATCTTACTTACCATGAACAGAAAGAGGAAGAAGGGGAATACCAGGACCAAATGGAGCTTCACACCTCAAGTGGTCGAAGAGAGGAATTAAACACCAAGAATGAATGACTTAAGCCAATAGGAGCTTTTTCCTACCCTAGAATAAAAGTAATAGAAATTTTAAAAAGTTTTATGAAGAATTAGAAAAACATTTACCATGCCAAAACACTTAATTTTGTTTTACTGCACCTTGCATGTTAAAGAGTTTCTGTTGCGCTGCAAGGCAAGCTGCCACCCAAGGTCTGTCTGTCAAAGATCAACTTCACTGTTGCTGCTGAATGAAAGCATCACATCATCATCATGCTGCCACCACCATATCTCACCATTGGGACAGTATCTATTTTATTTTTATCTAATCAGACCACCTTTGTAGATGTTTGTCATTTGTCCGACATGACTTGTCGCACACAAGACTTCTTATGACTTTCTTTTAAAAATAGCTTTCTTATAAAACCTGATTTCTGTAAAGAATATGCTGTGAAAATTGATAAATAAAGTATATATAATAAAAATCCTAAAAAAAAAAAAAAAAAAAAAAAAAAAAAAAAAAAAAAAATAGGTTTGTTTTTGCGTCCTGCCAAAAAAGCCAAATTTGTTAGGGCAAGGCCCAAGGCTGGGGGGAGTTTTGCTCACATGATCTATGGATTTCCACAGCTTACCATTAACCTTTTGGCTGAAGTTCCCCAGTCTTCTTTTCATTGTGTTGTGGGATGTGTGTGCAGGTCTGCACACATGCATCAGCTAAACAGCTGTACTGTCACACACCCAACCAAATAACAAATCCTTTTCGTAAAACTGTTTTGACAACCATGTTTATTGTAGTCTTCCTAACACTTCACACATATGTCGCTTTATCCCCTTAAAATCTAAACATATCAATTTATCTGGTTGTGACATGTTAAAATGTAAAAAAATAAAATAAGATATTGAGATAGCCATTTTTCTTAAGGTTTATATGCATTTGTCTAGCTTGTCCACTGCATATAGGGAAGACAAGATCAAGGTAAGGTTGAATCTGTCCAATAGCACTTTGTGGTAATTTATGATAATGAGATGAGGTCAACAAGTGGGTCAAATAGGGGTAGAAAAAAAAATAAATCTATTCTATCCAACAATAAGTTGGTACATTTGTAGTAAAAGAACATTCTCTTGTTTCTTTGTCCGAGCAAGTAATTTTCCTTCTGTCCCTCTTCTGCAAGGCTTGCCATAGCAGGATTTTCTACAGCACAGAGCACTCTTCTTTCTATTTCAGTAGGACAGTTCATTTGCTAGACTCCCAGCTTAAACTGCTGACTGGGTTTTTCAAGGATGTGTACTTCGTGAACATGTGTGTTAGTTTTTAAAAACCATGCATGTGTATGTGTGTGCTAAGGGAGAGAAAATACAGAGCTTCATAAAAGAAAGGTAGAAAAATGGAAGGGACGAGTGAGAGAGAGAAAGAGAACACACTGTATCATTAAAGTACTCAGAGATCATTAGATATATAAGGGCTTTGCTATGCAAGGTCAGGGCTGCTGTGTTTTTCTAGGTCATCAGAGAAACAGTAAAACCAGTTTAATCAGCCTCTTCTCTTCCCCCCACCTTCTCTCGCTTCCTTTTGAGGGGAGGAGGTAGTGTGGATTACAGCCCAGGTTAGCCACCTCTCACATGAATTTACTAACTTTATCAAGGTGCATGAGCCAAGGACATGTTGAGCCACATAAAAGCCATTTAACATTGTGGTTTAATTACAGGATGAAGTTCTTGGCTCCCCGCTACCATCAAGGATGAACAGTATTGCTTTAACAAGTTCCCTCACAATCTTGTATTCTTAGATGTTGTCTCTTAAAACTGAGTTTAGGATCTGGCACTCTGCCTGTAATAATGTTCCTGTGTCAAGATATTCAAGTATTAAAGGCCACCGCATGAAAATGAATATAGTAAAGCTGTGGTGGCGAGGACACTGGTTTTATGTAACAAACATATTCATTTCACAAATCAAATCTCGTTATGAACAATTTCTCACTTTACGCAGTCACCACTGAGCCACTGGGCATGTGTTCAGCTCACTCCAGCTTCCGTTAGCAGCTCGTTAGTTGACTTCGGCTGCAAGTGCATTCGGTTTACACCAACCAATAAGTTTTAGGTTACGGATGTGTTGGGGAAAGACCGACCCGTGGCTATTTTGTGGCTCTAGTAGCCTTTATATGTTGCACCTGTTTTACCAATGAGCTGTGTGTCGCCTCCTGCTTGTGTTATTCTACACCTTTATGCTTTAAACTGACTATTGAGAAATGCACCTACATTTTGTACAGTTCATCTGTACTGGGAGGAAGTGTGTAAAGATCAAAGTGTTTAACCGGGTTACTTTTGTCATCAAGTGCAGTCTTGTTTCATTTTCTTTCTATGATTAGCTAAAACTGAAATCAAAAGTATGCCAGTGCAGGTATATCAGTGCAGATTGAGAGACTGGATATCATAATAATAATTATTATTATTATTAACTCATTGTTATGACTTTGAGATCTGCAGGAGTCTCAGAGCCGCATAACTTAACAAAGTTCAAAAAATGACAACCTGGTTAGCTGCTTAATCTGAGCCCTAACCCTAATTAAGCAGTGATGCCACAGTTAACTTGAGAAAGTAATTTGATTTTAAAAAGTAACTTAGTTACTTTACTAATTGCTTGATTTTAAAAGTAACTAAGTTAGAGTACAAGTTACATTATTAGTTAACTTGTACTGGTCTGCCTTCGGAGACCAGCATTTCAGATTTTGTGTGGATGGATGCTGCCACCAGCCTCCATCCGCTGCCTCAACATAAAAGTTTTACCAATACTCACTTTACTGGAAGGGGATTTTAAACAGTAACAGCAACTTACTTAGGTGGTGGGAGACCTCTGACACTTGTCACAGTTCTCTGGTACACATTGCGTACTTGGAATTTTTCTGTAAGTTTGACTGTGCCATGCTGTTACTCCAATTAGTTTTTTTGTTGCTTTTTTTTTTTTTTTCCTAATTTATGTTCGCCAATGTAAAAAATAAGATCAGATTATTATAGAAAGTGAAGAGCCAAGATAAAAATACACCTTGAAAAGACGTAAGATATTCATCCACTAAGGGTATCAGAACAAAAACCTAACAGTTTCCTTTCTGAGAAGAGATTAGAAGATGAAAGAAGAGAAGCAAAAGCTAAAAGTGTGGATGCCAAAATGTTTTGTGCCTCTGTTGCTCTTGACCGTCTCATTAGGCTAATGTTTCTATATAAGGCACTTGAAATGCCAAAGCACTGGCGGATTTAGTGTAAACTTAAATTCCATTACCTGGCAGGCATTAATTGCTTGCTGAGCCCAGAGATTTCCCCCATGGGGCCCCTATGTTTCCTCTCTGTCATCTGGCTAACTATTCTGTCTAGACTAACTTAGAGCTCCATAATCCACCATGGGGATCAATAAACTGCACATAATTCAGCTCCAATAATGAGCTTTCACTTCAACACAACCGCCAGCCCACTTCCCAAGGAACCGACAGGGGCGTAAAATGATAATGTAATTATTAAAAGGACAGGCAAAATGAGTAAGCACTTTCACTGAGGGAGGAAGGGTGAGCTCGGCCTCAATTAGGCACACTTAAAGCTATCATTGTTATTCGAGACAAAGCTAATCAAGGAGGAGATACGGGGGGATCCATTTCAGCAGGTAATGGAATGACGCCCGCTGAATCTCCCATTTTCCAAGGCTCATGATGTTATAAAGGCCGCCCTGTAGTCACACATGGGTGGGCACTCTTTAATGGAGTGCAATGGATGTGGTTTCCAATCAGTGAAACAGAGGAATGGACCAGTGATGGATAGGTTTAAGATATCCATCTTAATAGTAATACATAAAACCATATGTGTAGGAGATCATTTTACACCTGCAGGTTAGAGTAGTGGTCTAAGGAAAGATCTAAAATGAAAGATTAACATTTTGAAAAGTGTAAATCTCACTAATGTGATGGGAGCCTATTTACGGAAAGGTAAAACAAGAAGCTGCCTTCGGAGACCAGCATTTGAGATTTTGTGTGACAAAATAAGGTGAACCCGGGGCCTTATCTGTTAACTACTGTTTCTCCAATTATCTGCATCCTTGAGTTCCAGTGAAATCAAGGGAAGCTAGTTTGCTTTTACACCCAACTGCTCCTAATTCCTCTGCGGGCTACAGGAGGTCCGGGGTGAATAAATCAGGCTTTTACGGAAGAGTTGCTCCTACTGTTTATCTGCTGGTGACATTTGCTGCATGGCTCCAGCCGCACCGTAATTACCCCACTTATTCACTAAACAGGAATCATGCCTGGCAGGAACCCCCCTGCCACAAAGGTTGCAAGACTTAGGGCTATATTCAGCTTCCAGAGTTCAATGGCCATGGCTTCATGAAAGAACTCCATTCATCTGAACACCAGCATGGGTTCACTTCAGCATGCTCTAAAAGGAGATAGGGGGCTAAACTGACTCGCCTCAATGGCCATAACAAAGAGCATCATGGTTGATGTTGATGATCAATTTACATGAGAGTGCACATGCTTCCCTAACATCTAGCACACCTTGGCACACTCTGAATGTCACGGTTCCCATAGTGGAATGGCATTTGGAGTAAATCCTCCTGCCCCGGGAACCGGCACAATGGGAGGGGATAGTTCTGCATGTCTGTAGAGGGAAAAATAACACCTGGGAAAAAAAAAAAGGTGAAAAGCAGACATCTCAATCACTATAATGTAACCATCATTCCAAACCCACAAAAGATTTGTAATGCAATAAACTTTTTACACTGGATTAGCGTCATTTTCTTCCATCTTTCCCCCACAATTGCTATTTTAGATGAGTTACAGCGCTCAGTGTTTTTGAGAATGCATCTAAATACAGCTCAACAGGGAAAATCCAATTAAAACTAGGGACTGCAGTTCTCTGTTGCTTGTTGTGCAACTCTACAGCTGCTTGCACAGTTCTGCACAGTCTTATCAGTGAAATGTAGTAAGAACAGATGGATGACAAGTGACAAAGGGATATGTGGTTGAGTTTTGAGCGGTAATGAGTGTCATGTGAGTGCCACGTTCAAATTTCAGATGGCCTCTCCTGATCCTGAAGCTGCAATCAACACTGGGCCATCTGCAACGCTACAAATTAGCATAATTGGTGTACATTACATGCTTATGGGGAATACATTTTTTTTCCACAATTGTTCCCCCTTAACAAGATGAGCATTGGAGATACTGGAAAGAAAGACGCTAGTGATTAGTTGTAAACAAGCAGGACCTGTGTTTGTGGAAACGAATAAACTGACAAGGAGAGTTTTGTGAACAGCCAGGTGCTAGGGCCAGAGTGCGGGCAGGCCAGTATGAATCTAACATGAGCACCTTCTACACCTGGAACTGGATGCTGGGGAGACAGACAGCCTGGCAATCCTGTTAGACAACTCACAGACAGAATGCAGTCAACACTTATGCTTCTTCCAGCTGCTCTTCCAGAATAAATTGATCTTGATTAGAATTAATCACTCTCAACCTCATGCAATTTGCAAATATCAGGAAAACTATTCAAACAAGACTGCTTAGAACATTATGAGTGGGACCCAAAGAGAAACACCTGACTAAATCAGTCTAATTCAGTTTTGATATTATGCCTTCTTCTGTTTTTTTATTATTATTATTTACTAAGATAGACATGTAGATGTGTGAATGTCTAATCCTAAGGGCAACCCTTTCAAGCAATGGATTTTCTATTTTATTGTTTCTACAGAGAGCCTCCTCAGTTGATGAGTATGTTCCAGTACTGTCTATGTGGTGATGTCAGAATGTCCTGTGTAGTTACACAATGGAGGCTGACAGCCAGCGGATTTGTTTTATTTTTTGTATCGAGTTTTGTACATTTTAAATCGATTCTGAAACGTAGTAAATGAGAATCACGATTTTTATGCAAATCAAACTTTTTGGCACATCCAAATGCCTAACATTTATCTATTGCCTTTCAGAAAAATAGGTAATAAAAAGTCTAAAAAAAAAAAAGTTGAGTGCAATAAAATCTTGTTGAAAGGTGGTGTGTTGTTTTACTACAATCTAAAGATAGTGTTGATAGCATTAACAAATAAGTTCTTTAAGTGAAGTCTTGAAACATTTGATTGGGACCTTAGTAGTTACATTTTTAAGAAAATATATACACACAAGGCACAGCTAAATAGGAAAGTAATGCTGTTGTTGCAAAATTTCAAAAAAAAGTAGAGAGAATTAGTCCAAAAAAGTTCTTTACCATATACAACACGAAAAACTGAAAAATGCAAAGTGCCTGATTTTAACCATGTATCTAATTGTCTCACGTCTAGGCTGGGGCATTGTTGCTTGAAGAATAAATTGGGTAATTCAATTAAAGTGCTTTCCAAAGACACATCGTAAGTGATGGAGAATGACTAACCCAGGCCTGAACCTTGTGCCCCCTTTCCGTCGCTCCGCCTGCCTGACAAATGGATGGCAGTGTATAATTGAAACACATTGCTGCCAGCGTAGGTCAATAACATCACTCTCTCTGCTCACCAGCACCAGATTAACAGACTCTATTTTATCTTCTCCCGGCCTGTCCCAGCTTGACAGAGTCGGCGCATCAGCTGCTTATCCATAAAAGAGGGCCCCTTATCTTGAAAATAAACAAATACATAAGGTGCAACAGCCTGCAGTCTTCCTGAAGGCCAAATAAGTCTGAGACAAACATAGTATGTGACAAAGAAAAGCTGTCACCTTCAAACAAATATTTTTAGAGAGAAGAAAAATCATTAACGGTAGATCTTCTATGCTGTGTGCACATTTGTGGAAGTTGTAAGGTGAGCTATGATTAACAATATATTACAAAAAATTATATAATGTTCAGCATTCCTATCAGATCTTAAGCCTTTTAATTATTAAAGGAAGGAAAGGAGGAAGGAAAAAAAGAAGGAGGAATGGCAGATGTAGTGGGTACTTATCCACATCCTGAAAACAGTAGCACCAAGTTCCATACAGATTGCATATGAACCTGCTAAGGTTTGAGAAATGCAACCGTATATTTTTTTTTATACAGGCTTTGTAAGTAAAACACACCTAATGCATCATTTCAATAATTCAGAATTACATGGGCATATAGCTTGGTTTTCATCAAGCTATGTACCCAGATAGTTGTAGTGTCACATTTGTAGACTTTCAGAATTTTTTTTTTCTGGAGTTTGTGAACAATATCAATTTAATCTTATCTTGGTAATTATCAAACACTGGAAATGTATTTATTAGCATTTTATTTTGTTCAAAAACAACCTCTTACGTAAAATATGTCAAACATAAAAATGACATTTAGATGAAATTGGACTGTGGTGCAGTTGCTGCAAGAAGCTCCTGATTTCGATTCCTGGCCAGGGTCTTTCTGCATGTTTGCATGTTCTCCCTGTGCATGCGTGGGATCTCTCCGGGTATTCTGGCTTCCTCCCACAGTCCAAAAACATGACTGTTAGGTTAATTTATCTCTCTAAATTCTCCCTAGGTGTGTGTGTGTGTGTGTGTGTGTGTGTATGATTGTTTGTCCTGTCTGTCTCTGTGTTGCCCTACGACAGACTGGCGACCTGTCCATGGTGTTCCCCTCCTCTCGCCCAAAATGTCTCGCTGGAGACAGCCACCAGCTCTCCTCCCGCCGTTCGTTTTTTGGTTTGCCATCACTTCCTAAAACACCTTACCTGACACTCTATAGGTTACATACAAGTACACACGCACACACACAAACGTTTATCTCGGTGTCTTTGTGGGGACTCTCCATTGATTTTCATTCACCGTAACTCTAATCAAAACTCAATTCACACCTTGGTCCTACACCTTACCCCAAACCCAAAAACAGCGTGAAAACTTGGAGTAGGAAAACGAAGAACTCCGCCAGATAGTTGAAAATCTCTGTCGGACAATCGAGTGCTCCACAACTGGCAGGAGATCCAGGCAACAACACCTGCAAACACAATGTGACACGCTTGCAGGTGAAAATGACGCACTTCATGCTCAGATCATGTCTATTCGTGTAGAGCAAGAGAGGAAAGAGTTTGAGAGCTGAAGTGCACTGCTTGAAAATTACACGACTGACTCTGAAACGAAGACTCCAGAAGCTTCGGATGACCTTGTCAAAGGCACAGTTGCGATCCGAAGAACTAGAGAGACTTTCAGAGGAGGTGGGGCATCTCCTGAGCCAGTACCAGAAAGACTGTGAAGAAATCCAGTATCTTAGCCAACAAAACATGGCTTTACAGTCTGAAAATGTTCGGCTAAGGGAAAGATTGGCAGAACAGGAAAATAAGGAGCACCAGGAAATGAAGAACCAGGAGAGCCAGGGACCAGTGTCAATTCTCCGAAACTTCGGCAAAAGGGTATAGGTACAGTTTTCCAGACCATGTACCAAACAGGAATACTCGGGTACTGGATACCAGAATGGATTTTCTAATTCCTCTGGCTGTTCTGGTAAAACTTGTCACCTTGCTGACACTGGTTCCAGAGAAACGGGTCGCTTTGCTGACTGGTTCCAGAGATACGGGTCGCTATGCTGACACTGGCTCTAGAGAAACAGGTCGCTTTTTTGACTGGCTCTAGAGAAATGGTCGCTTTGCTGATACTGGTTCTAGAGAAACGGGTCGCTTTGCTGATACTGGTTCTAGAGAAACGGGTCGCTTTGCTGACAGTGGTTCTAGAGAAACAGGTCGCTTTGCTGAAACTGATTCTAGAGAAACAGGTCGCTTTGCTGATACTGGTTCTAGAGAAACAGGTCGCTTTGCTGATACTGGTTCTAGAGAAACGGGTCGCTTTGTTGATACTGGTTCTAGAGAAACGGGTCGCTTTGTTGATACTGGTTCTAGAGAAACGGGTCGCTTTGCTGAAACTGGTTCTGCTGGCCCTGCCTCTCAAACACGCTGGGCCTTTGGGATTTGCCAGGAGAAGGGAGTGCTGTGTTGCTTCCCTCCTGATTCTTACACCTATGACTATATGTTTTCCACCAGTCAAGTTTACACATGCGATGAAAAACGTATCTGTCAGAAGTAAGATACTCATGTCTTTGTTTTGCCCTTTGTTTTGTCTGAATGTTGCCATGTGCCCTAATGTGTCCTTTCCTCTTTTTATTCAATTTGTTAGAAACTGTGGAGTACTCACTTTTAACCCAGAAAAGGAATTGGACCAGAGACTCTAGTCTATTAGTTTATTAGTCACTCTCTAGCTTATTTTTTAGAAACTGTAGAGTACTCACTCTTTAGACCAATGTTAGATTAGTTTTTAGATTATTATGCAGAGAGACTCCCATTATTGCAACCCAGAAAAGGAATAAGAATGAATTTACAATCCAGAAAAAATTATTCCAGAACAGGAACATTTTTTATTTATTTATTTATTTATTTTTTATTTCATTAATTTATTTATTTTTCTTATTCTCCACAGTTTCTTAGTAATAAGAAACTGTGGAGTATTCATTACTTTTACAAATTTAGAGCATACTTAGAAAGTCCAGAAAATACTTACTTATACTTACCTACCAACCCTGAATAGGAGTATCTAGTTTATTTACTTTAGATCAACATTAGATTATTTTTCTTCCTTTGTTCTTTCCTTTGGTTTGTTATTTTGTTTGTATTTCCTTTTAATTCCTGTAAAGCACTTTGTATTGCCTTGTTGCTGAAAATGTGCTATATATATAAAATTACCTTGACTTTTTACCTTTACCTCCCAAATCTCCTGTTTTTGTTTTGAAGGTTTCAGCTTCTGCCCCCACATTAACAGACATCAACAGGAAAAGGGGCCTGTGATCGAATAGTGGTAAATTCATATTATTCCACACAGCTAGTCTCATCTTTAGCATAAATAACAATGACTATATATTATAGAACAGAAAATAAAATCATACATGTAATATTCAAACACTAACATAGATAATAACTGAAACATTACTTTGTATCAAAAACTAAAACATACCTCAAGAAAGGAAAAAAAATAAGTTGGTGGTTGTCGCCAGTCTAGGAGCTTCTGCCCCTATACATTAAATAAAATACAATAAATAACCCTCAACAAACTACATGTACTGTATGAGCCACTCAAGTACTTAATACCTGGCAATTTTGATAGCAAACAACTCCTGCGGAAGTATAATACAATGCCATCACTGTGTATGCATGATAAACACCAAAGCTTAATTAGCTTAAGCATGAATGTAATATGAGGCTAAAATGGGTGATTATATGTATTTAAGCATAGGCACAACAAATCTACTGGCTTAATTTAATTTGATAAACAAATGGGAAATGTGAGGTTAAAGTTCTGGGTTAAAAAAAAACAAACTCCATTATCTCCCACTCCTCACTCTGTGCCTTCATATAATTATATGTTAGGTTAGACAGTGTTAATTGAATCCAGTCCATTACATTTGTTTACAGCTTAGCCATAAGGACCAGGAGCCATAATTCTTGACTTTCAACATCAGACTAAATGAACAAATCGCCTCAAACTAAGTTCCTACATGCCGGCATGTGCATGCAGCTCTGTGTTTGTTTGTTTTACTGTTTATGCGCCACCGAATTAAAGCTTGTGCTGTTGCGTGTGCCCACATGGAACACACACAAATTAGCCACGCACGGATATTCAATTAAGTCCTTTGTCAGGAGTCTCTGTAGGGGCGGGACAGGATGAACGGTACAGTAATCCGTGATGCACAACAAGGTGGCAGCTCCATTGTCTGTGTGACAGACAGAAATTATTTGCAGGCATACTCGACCAACAGATTAGACCACTGTTGGGGAGTGAGATAAGATGGCAGCCAGCAGTGGGGAAGGTACCTCCTCTTCCAGTTTAAACAATGCCCTTAATCCATCCCTGTCTCATAATCAGGTTGTTTGACATTACTTTTTTTTGCTATCCCACACACTGATTTCCTCGCTTCTTCTGCTCACTGATTCTCCCCTTTCATTAGGAGGACGGCTTATAGCTGAAGACGCATCATCATGTAAATTAATTTGTGCTTTGTACGAAAGAACCCCAAAGCCGAAGTCAAAGGCATTCACAGCCTTATAACGTAAACCAGTGTAACCTCTTTTCTTCTTCACTTTCCTTTGTGTCCCATTTTACTGCGTGGCCAAGAAGCTTTCCGGGCAGACAAGTCATATAAGCGAACACCACTAAATTTAATCCTAACACTCCGCTTGTCAGTCAACAACATCTTTTCAATTTTTTTCTACTTTTTCCCCATTTATTATTAAAAGGTAACCTTGGGGAGAGCACTCTGGACTAAATGAACACATAACTCTACAGATGTACACTGAAAGATACATGCACACACA
Source organism: Alfaro cultratus (assembly GCA_903066825.1). Lineage (NCBI taxonomy): Eukaryota > Metazoa > Chordata > Actinopteri > Cyprinodontiformes > Poeciliidae > Alfaro > Alfaro cultratus. The sequence goes on along the minus strand of CAEFZX010014079.1, from coordinate 874 downwards.
CACACATGCACGCATGCACACACACACACACCGTTCTAAGCTGTTGATATCTTGGTATTAGGTATCAGTCACTTACTGGTACATTGGTATATTATGGCTTTTTTTAAAACGCTAAAGTTGCTAAACCTTTTCTACCATAGCCTGACAAAGAGATAAAGTGAATGGGGCTTTCTCTGGATATTTAAACCATAAACTAACACATTGTTGTTACTTCCCCACCAGTTCCTGTGCACTGCCAGTCAGCAGGCTGAAAGAAAGTTACTAAAGTTTTCCTTCACTTACAAGAAAGACAAATTTGGGTGCTTGAAAATATTTTCCTGGTCACCAAAACTAAAGACAGTCCTTATTTGGAAACTACAAAAAGACACCAATTAAACTTGTTAAGGTGACACCATTTTAAAATGACAAGCATCAAGTATTCTAAGAAGCTGACTTATCATAGTGTTTGAGTTAAACAGTATTGAGTATGTAAAACAGAAAGGTCAAAAAATTTATTTTGACATATTATTTGTGCTCAAGTCCATTTAACTAAACAACAGTAACAATTAATAAATGTTATGGATAACATTTTTCTAATTTTAGAAATATACCGTGTTCCAAATTATTATGCAAGTGATATTTCCTCAGATTTTCCTAAATGGTCAATGCAAATGATGGTCAGTATAATTTTCAAGTCATGAACTATTACAGTATAAATCAAGCTCCCAATGAGAACAGTAATTTTTTTTAAATAAAAAACTCAAAATGCACTGTTCCAAATTATTATGCACAGCAGATTTTCTAAACATTTATGGATTATAAAGAACTGCAAATGGTCATTCTTTGAATGTGCAGCATTAAGTGGTCACATGTACTAAAATCAAAAGCTATTTCA